>CM059322.1:8992150-9261783 GCA_030340685.1 Protosalanx chinensis | reverse complement strand
ACAGACAGAACCGCTGATGGATGAGAGAAAAAAGTGGATGCAGGTATCAGTTAACAGCCTTGATGTGGTCTTCATAGCGTGCATTGACGTATCCCAAAACAGTTCCTCTGATTCTCTTCACTTGGGCCACGCCATTTCTTGGAGGAGAAAAAAGGAGGAAGGGATAGATTAAGAAAGAGAGGGGAAGGGGTAGAGAAAGAATGAAAAAAGAAGTGGTAGAGGAAGAAAGGAGAGAAGACTGAATGACATCTTGAGGGAGATCTAATCTAGCAGTTTTTAATTTGTTTTGTTATTTTATTTAGACCATTTCAAACCTCAACCCCCAACCACAGCAATGTGAATGAGAGAATGGGTTGCCTTTGATTTTGTGATGAGTTTGAGGATGCGGTCAGAGGGTTTGTAAGATGGTCAGAAAGGTTATCGCATGAACACTGCTGTTTGACTAGAAGGTTGTTACGTTTAAATATCAGACCGTAGCAGAAGACTCTGTTCCGGCAGCTGTCGTATTTTGGATGTCTTCCAGAGAACCTTATCAGTGGATTTGGAGAACAGAGTTCAACACTGAATTTGTCCTCAAATCTCCTGTCCTTAAAAACTTTGCTTGATACAAAAGAAAATGTGAAACGTCATCTTTGCTCTGGATAGTTTTGCCTGCATCGGCCTCCAGCGCGAGCAGCGTATAATGCCATCTTTTATCAACGTTTTAAACGCGGATGTGTTTTATAGAGACACGTTTAGTCCTCAACAGATCAAATTGCGTTGCATCTCAGTTGGATTTTAACCAGTGAATTCTCTTTGTTTTGGTGCACACTGAGTAACCAGGGTGATGGAATTCTTCTCTGGGATTTACAACGAAAATTGAGTCTACTGCAGTCTGTAATATTACGTATCAAAATGGCCCCGATCTGTATCATAAACCTGTCAAGTTTTGTCATCATCATTCACAATTTCAGTTTCATAGACGCTGTTTCAAATGTGAGGACGGTTTTCCATTTTATCTTAATTTTATTCATCCAGTCCTCCAGTCCTCCATTCCTCCATCCCTCCATTACTCCTTTTCACAATCCCTCCCTCACCAATCAGAAAAGAGTCTAGTGGGAATATTCAGAATGGAAGACTGACCACTGAACACTATCAGATTTGTCATGCTGTCAAATCAAAGTGAACATCAGCATCCTAGGCCATGTCCTTAGACCTGTAAGACCTTTCACCTTTCGCCCACTGACTCCTCTATCCACCATCACTCCTCTGACTTCGGATGTTTCTGTGAAAACAGAAGAGAGATGATTAACTCAGGGCAAACAGCGACTTTAGCCAGGGCCTTTAGCCCTAGTCGGCCATGTTGGAAGTTGCCCTTTTGGACCAGCTATTGACCCAGATAGACAGCTGACTCTGACAGACTGCATCGGTCATTTATCTCGGCTCTTATTAATCCATGCAGTTTATCCCTCAGCTACTGATGGGAATTTGTGGTAACATCATACCTGGAGTTATAGGATACAGGTGTGTGAATTGTAGCGTGGTACTTCATGTTTATAGCTCTGCAGAAATGATCAATTGATGTGATCAGTTGTAATACCAATTTTTCCTGCAGGTTCACAGGTTTTGAGGTCATGTATCACATTTGCATCTAAATGTGTCTTTTAATGCAGCGATAAAAACAAATACTAATAATGACCATAAATCATACGAATTAGACCATACCACTATAACTAAATGTTCATTGTGTGCTCAACATACTCTTGTGATGACTGGTGTTCTTATGGACACAGAAGGCTTACGCAGTTTATTAGGATCCTGGACCGACTTCCAGAGAAAACTCAACTGATTCCCATGGACGATGATCTCAATCCATGTTGGGTTTTGCATTATTACTATTAATCTCGGATCATACAATGGTGACTAAAAAAACAACAGTAGCCCAATCTGTGGTGTGATATAACGTGTTTAGTTAATATATATTTTTTATCCATATCATGTTTGCTCATATTTACAAGGGATTGAAAATTGATCCACACTGTTTTCAAAATATTGCCTTGGAATAGATGCTGTTTTTAATAGGAATCTGTAAAAACAGGACATCATGTTGCAATTACTAATGATTTGCTTTATTATTTCTCAGACAGATTATTCTGTGTTCACATGTACCTATAATCTATTTTTCATTCAGATTAAAGAAATACTGAAGCAAATTCAAACTATGATATATATTTTTAATTGTTCACATTCAACTAACTTCTTATGCATTTGTATTGTTTCTGTATTGGGGAAATTTCCAGAAATTACACTCAGATCAATATTTTCTCTTCACAGAAAGGGGAATGTAACTGTTCCACATGAGCGTTGACCGTGGCGTGCATTGTGGATGGCAGGACAGGAAGTTGTAGCATGTCAGGGAGGAAGTCAGAGAGCTTAGTTGTCCTTGGGGATGAGCTTCTCCACCCTCTGCTTGGCTTCCTCAAGCATGTCATTGAAAAAGTTCCTGGTGGAGATAAGAGACCCCAGTTGAGCCACAAAAATAAAGTACTGTCACGGTAGATGTTTGTGTGGTGTGAGTGAGGGAGTGAGTGTGCATGCATGTGCTATGTGTGCAGTGTATGAGTGTGTGTGTGTGTATGCATGTGTGGTGTGTGAGAGTGTTTATGTGTGGTGTGTGAGAGTGTGGTATGAGTGTGTTTATGTGTGTGAGTGTGTGGTATGAGTGTGTTTATGTGTATGGTGTGTGTATATGTGTGTTTGTGTGTGTGTGGTATGAGTGTCTTTATGTGTGTGGTGTCAGTATGTGTGTATCCCCCCACCTGGTCTTTGTGGCAAACTCGCTCTGATGGATCTGCTCAAAGGTGTTCTTGGTCTTTTCAGCCAGCTCCTTCACATGGCTCTGGAAGGTGGCAAAACTCTGCTCAATGGTTTGCTCTTCCTGCGCTTCTGTTGACGGGAGAAAACAAACAGGGTTAAACGTATTCGTCAAATAAAACAAAATAGAAAGAGAAAAACGAAGAAAAAAGGTTGAAGCTGGAGAGAAAGAAGGTGCTGTGTGTGTGAATGGGGGAGTGGGCATATTCCTGGGGTAATACCTGTGTGTGCAGCGAACACAAGCATAAGCACGGCGATGGCGACGGCAAGTTTCATCTTGACAGCTGTCTGTAAAATAAAGGCATAAATAGTTAATAATTTGCTCTAGAGTGATGTAAATTGACGGTAAATGTACGCTTTTCTTCAAAAGAGATACCAGCGTTGTTTAATTGCTTGCTCAGTTCGAAGCCTCCAGTTAAAAAAAAATATTGACTGCTGGGCACAATCTGGTAATTAGTTAGTAGAATCATTTCGTTTCGGTCGACATTTGAATGCTTTTCTTTTGGGGTGATTTTCTTTCAATAAAGCATGACACCACATGGAAGAATCAGACTATCCTAAACGTTTTAAGTATTAAACGATTCTCTGTTAAATGTAATGTATAGGCTATTAGATAAAATGTCCGCATTTTACTCTTTTACTATCCTACAGTTTAAACAATCGTTGGTAAAATAAATCTATTAGCTTTTTAGGCTACAAGTTGATAAATGACTCGATCATCGTCCAAAAAAAGTTATCAGAAAATGCAGAATAGGTCAATCAATCAGTCTTACCTGTTGTCTTTTACCCAAAGAGTGAATTAACAGAGTGTGCCTGAACGGTAAAAGTTCACCATCTAATATACTCAGCTCCGCTAAGTGACGCAACTATCTATCCTTTTTGACCTCTAAAGACCTCACAGCTTTGCCCCCCCCCCCCCCCCCACCCCCCCCCCCCCCCCCCCCCCCCCCCTGCTGAGATCATCAGCTCACCCCCCTACTCATCGTTTCGCAATATCATTGATCAGACACTGACACAGTTGGGTTGGCTTTTTTTTACTATGATTACAAAGATTCAAGTGATCAATATGGGTCACAATGTGTCAGTTCAGAGTTCTCCAGTATTTATCTCCAAATTGCCATGATATGGTGATACTGGTGTTATTTTATTGCGTTGGTGATGACTCAGGGTGCACTCTGATCTCAGTTCAGAGAAGACTGATACTGTTGTGCTCTTGTTGTGATCTTATTTTTCAACAGGGTTCAGTGTCAGGTTTTAACGTTGTTTCAAGGGTATCAAAGTCTTCATGGTGGTCCGGTTTTGAGAAGCCCTGATTTCTAAGGGCTGTAAGGGGCAGTATTTATCAGGGGCTATAGTTATTGGGGCTATTCAAGGGGATGTAGTTTACAGACAATCTGGCATTTGGAATCCATTTTGAATGTTCTTTGTTCCACACAAACAACCCACAATCAACAATAAAAGCAACGTTAGCATACTAAATACTAATCTCACACTAACAACGTCCCCTATTACTTCACTGTCCTGCAATTTCTCCACTGCGGGACAAATAAAAGATTATCTTAACTTCATCAACACCACCTCCAATCACACCAGGGCCACCAACACTTAGCCCTACTGCCCCCTGTCCTCCGCTGGGTGCTTGTCTACATATCTCAGACCCTAATCTTAGCAAGCATGAGGGTATCATGGGTTTGTACAGTGCACTTGTGTCATCAAGCTATCAGTGTATACTTATGTAACATCACCCTCGGACTGTCTTCCACAAACAGAGGAATCATAGTGTCTCAAAAGTCACGGAATCATTCCACTGTACTAGACTGTACTTGGCGCACACACACAACGTTCTGGTAAACATATGCCTTGTTGGTCTACTGAAACAGAATGTGTTAAATGAGGATGTACACAGATATGCGTATTTATTAAAGGGGGATTAATAAAGTATTCTGATTTAGGATGAAACACAGATTTTCTGATGTCCTTAATTAGTTGAGCATTCAATGCATTGGCGCCCATGAGTTTAAACAGCAGCCAGTATAACAGTATCTTGCAGAATCTTATAGGTTGTTGCAAGGTGGTCAGTTAAATGGACAGGATGCGACTTTGTAGGGTTTCATATAGAAAAAACAATATCCACATAGACAGCTGGGTCCAGCATTGGCAGAAATTGACATATATATTTGTTGGCAGATCCACTTAAACGTTATTGTTGCATCCTCTGGTTGGATGACCCTCTTTGTGTTTCATTGCAAATGTAGTGTGTGTTCACCAAAGGGTTGATGGGGATATCGCACACCGCATAATCACACCACTCATCTCTGCACTGAACCATCTGCGGTCCACTTAAATGCCTGTAGGGGTGTTGATGGCAGTGCTGTTTGGAAGCTCCATTCAGTTGCGCAGACACAGAATGTCCTGCAGACCCCCCCCCCCCCCTCAGACCCCCCCCCCCCCCTCCCCCCCCTCCCCCCTCCCTAAGCACCACCCTCACCAAGGTGCCTTCATCTGCATGGACTTTGTTCCAGGGGCAGACTGGAGAGTGGGCTGTTGTTGTGTATGCAGAAGGCCTGTTTGTCACTTCTTCCTTTAAAAAGCATCTGAGCGTTCACAGCACTGGCCCGAGGAGGAGAGATTTGCATGTCTGTCTTGCTCATAAATCCAAATAGCGTGCCTGATGACTGAGGGTTGTTGTGGATACTGTTGTTGTAGACTCTGGATAAGCGCATCTGATAAATGACTCGGTGTTGTGGCCCCTCAGTTGAATGACCCCTGAGGAGACTGAGGTTGGTGCCAGCGGGGGGAGGGGTGGGGGGAGGGAGGGAGGGACGAAGGAGAAAGGAGGAGGCAGAAGGAGAAGTGGGGAGGTGAGCGGGGGGAGGAGGAGGGAGGAGAGAGCCAGACAGAATGGATTTCGGAGGGAGGAAAGGGGGAAGTGAAAGAGAGGAAGGAAAGAGAGAGCAGTTCATAAAAAGTAACGTGTCTGTCGGGGGAAGTTGTTGTGATTACTGCCGGTCATGACTGGCTAATACCAGTCGTGACCGGCGGGGGGCCTCCTGTTGCAGGGCCAGAGCCCCAGACAGACAGGAACAACCCCTGAGGGCCAACATGAGGAGGAGAGAAGTGCTGAGTCCTGGGAGATTGTCTGTGCTGGATGGAGCCCCTGTGGCTCGAGTATTTACCGTATTGGTGCCTAGCTGTTTCAAACACTGGCTGCCAGTTAGGCAGACGTGACTACAAACACTTGCTCAATGTCTTTCCAACTTCTTTCACTTTCATGTATGCGTGCAGTGTTCTGGAAGAGCTCGTTAAGAGAGGGAATCTGTTATTCGCTGACCTTTTTCCTCAGTCTCATTTTGCATGAGTCCTACACCTTAAAATGCTATCTATGAACTAATAAGGGTTCTTCTTCTTATTTTCGTTTTTCCATAGCTGTGAGGAAATATGCATGTATGTCGCCAGAATGTGTGGTGTTGTGTTGTGTGGCTCGGAGGTTCATAGAAGGATAGCAACTGTTGTAGCAAAGAGTTGAAGCTTAAACAACCAGGAATAAAAAAACACAGCTGTGTCAGCGCTCGATTCTGTTAGAGGATAAGAAAACACGAAGTCCTACAAGCACCTGAACGTTTCTCCGGGAGACGTGAGCGAACACGCGTCCACAACAACAGCCCCCGCTCCAGAACAGCCCCAGGGCAAAGGTCACGCAGAGTAGGGGTCCTGGAGAGAGGTACTACAGGACAATCTGTAGGGCCTTCAGTGGGGAGCAGAGAGAAGGGCCTATTGGTGTCCTCTACTGGTTGAATAGCAGACACTCGGAGTCACGCCTAAGTAACACTCAGTGAGATGTAACTGAATGTTCTGTTCAGATTTCAGATGACTTTATTAATTCCCAAGGGGAAACACTTTAGTAACAACGGTAACACAGTCTCGTCAAAGCACACAGGGCTAAGCGTGTAGAGGTAAAAGAGTAGAATACGTTATGTAGCTTTCTTCAACAAAGGTTTGTTGAGAACAAGTACATGAAGGTGGTCTTCAAAACACTAGGTTCTAAGCGCTCTGCTCCAGTCCTCAAATCAGTAGGGTTTTATCTTGTTGAGAAATATGGAAATCACTTGGACTGGCAGACAAGCCGTCGGGTTATTTTTGTTATTTTAAACTTTGAAAACATTGAAACACTTTGCCATGGCCCTGGAACATGTTTGTTTTTGTTTTTACAATGTTTTTTATTTATTTACACCAAATCCTTTGTGCTGGGTTATGTGGCATGAGTGCGTACATGTGTGTGCTTGCTTGTCTTGACTTCAAGGTAGGAGTTGAATATCTACAACAAACAGGAAATTAAAACATCAGTGGGGGTGCAAGATTCGGGAAACCTGCTGGGATAAAAAGCAAAAGAATGTGCGAGCAAATTCTAACAAGCCCGAATGAGGGGGGGGGGGGGGGGGGGGAGAGAATGAAAGAGAAAAAGAGAAGCAGGGAGGGAATGGAAAAAAACCTAAAAGGGGCAGCTAATTCGAAGAACTGTAAAGCTAAATTGACTGTGTGTGTGGGTTAGGGAGTTTTGGGAGGGTGCACAGATTTAGATTGACGGTATGTTGTTAGTGTAAAACACATGTACCAACTACTAAAACATTAATTTTTTATGTTAGGGATTGGGGGGTGTTGAGGGGGATTATGCAGGTACAAACTCAAGGTTTGTTCTGCTGTTGTTGCGTAAGACTCTCTGTTTTACCCTCCAACTCTTCACAGAACGGGAGCCTTTCAGTAGAATGTGAGATTAAGATAATCCAAACATCAGATAACAGAGATCATCTGCGTATGCGGGCAATCAAATGCGAAACAGACCCGGAATTCTTTTGCATATCTTTTATTTACTCAGCAATGTTCAGCAGGCTGTCTGACGTCAGACAGACAGGCAGGCCCTGCGGTGAGCAGCACGACAGGCTTTGTTATATGTGTACAGTTTCTCTGGCTACACCAAGAAGACAGACAGGTACAGCGTACAGTGCATACGACCATGCAGGTTAGACTTCAGTTAGATCGTCCTATTAGCATCATGTCACATTCTCATACACTTAAATGTGAGTCATGGGAAATACAAAGTAGATGCAGCAGGTCTACATACATACAGTAAATGGGAGGCACTGGGTGTGATCGTTCAGTGCAGTTGTTGAAACTTCTGACCCGTTCTCTCTCTGGGGTGTGGATGCATTGTTTTGGAGTGGTGGAGTCAGGATAAGAGGGTCCTGTTGTAAACCCCTTCAATTGCCCCAGATGAAAGCTTTTCAAAACCCCATCACAGATTAGCCAAGGGAGGATCATTTGATAATCTAGAGGATTTATTTGAAGGTAAAGCAAAGCAGGTTAAAACAGTGGCCTCTTGTGAGTGGATGAAAGGCAGAATTGAGCGAGGCGCTTGTGTCGAGGGATGAGGAGGTCAAGGTACGGAAAGATGGATGGATGACAGTCGACACAACACCTACCGGCCTCTGTCCACTACATCAACCCCCCCTCACCCTATGATCCCCCAGCCCCCCACATCCCAAACAACATAACCGTCCACATAATGAAATAAAAAAAACTCCTCAGTAACTCTAAACTCCCTCACCACCCCTCTCCTTTCTTGAGGTTAGCTGAAAAGCGGCATGGGTGGTTTTGTGGAAGCTCCCCCACTGCTGCTAAACCCGCCTCCTCCTTCCAAAAGTCCTGCTTAAGCCGAGACCTCCTTGACCTTATCCATGACGGCCTGGAGCTGCTCGCGGATCTTGTCGGTGAAGGGAGTGAGCAGGTCGCTGATCTGTTCCACCTTGCCTTCCAGGGTGGTGCGCAGGTCCTGGGCGGTGATCTCCAGCTGTCCCTTCAGAGCCTCTCCCTGGGTCTCCAGCTGCTCCCTCAGGGTCTGGGCCTGCTTGGACAGCAGGGCGTGGAAGTTGCTCAGGCGCTCGGCGGCGGTGTCGTGGGCCTGGCTGGCGTAGGTCTCCACGTGCCCTTTGACCTGCTCAACATTCTCGGTCGTGCGGGACTGGAGCTCACTCAGGTAGGTGGTCATGGTGCTGGGGGGGAGAAGGAGAAGGAGGGAAGGGAGAAGATGATTAGGATCACACTATTACGTTAGCGTGCAGGTGAAAACAGAGAACTGGAACAGAGGTGACACAGCAGCACGTGTTTTGTTTGCTGTACCCCCCCCCCCCCCCCCTCTCTCTCTCTCTCCCCAATCCCGAGTCCCTTGACTTACTTGCGGATCTCCTCAGTGTCCTTGCTTAGGCGTTTCTTCAGTTTACGGGTGTAGGTGTTGACGCGGTTCCGGACTTCGTCTGTGTTCTGGTCGACCAAGCTCTTGAGCTCAGCCAGGTACTGGGTGCTGCGTTCCTTGGCGTCCTCCATGTCTCCCTGCAGCTTGTTGGCCAGCAGCTGCATGTCCTGGGTCAGCTGGTTGGCTGTGTCCTGGGCGTAGGGGCCAAGTTTGGTCTGGATGTCATCACGGTACACGCTCAGCTCAGCCATGGTGTCGCTGATCAGGGTGCTAGGGGGGCGGACAGGGGAGAGGAGGGGTCAGTCGGTGAAGAGAAGAAAGTGAGGGTGAGGGGGGGTGTGCGGAGTGAAGGGTGGTGTGCGGTAAATTGGTGATCGTGATGGAGTTGGTAAACATGAGAAGGGAGGGGGCATTTATGGGGGAGGAAAACATTTGATGGGAGGCTAGGTTGAAGTTAGCTACGAGGGTAGTTTGTCGTTGGAACACAAAGTGTGAGGAGGCCGTGAGACAGGGGAGGAGGAACCAGGGGGAAGAAACGTACTCGAGTTCCCTGCTGAGCTGGGAGCTCTTCAGACTGTCCACCACGCCATCGGTCTTGGTGTTCAGCTCGGCCACGTAGCTCCAGAAACGCTCCACATTCTCCTCCCAGCGGTCCTGGACGGCTTCTGCCTGACGTACAGCACGTCCCTGGCAGCCTGTGGAGGAGACACGGGGGACCAGGTTAAGACAGGCAGCAGACACAGAGAAACACACACATCCAGAGATGGGTGTGTGTTGAATTCTCATGGATGCAACAATCTAAGCACAATTATTATATTCAAAGACATACATTTTATTGAAAGAGTGTGAGAAAGCTATGTGTACATTGGTTAAAGTATTATAAGTAATAATAATAAGGGTTTGTAAATAAGTTTGCTTACCAGAGATGATTGCAAGAGCAAGGATCAGTGCAACGGTCTTCATGGTTGATTAATTGACAGATACACCTGGAAAATAAAGCACAACATCTGAGATTAAGCTCACCTTCTCAATCCATCTTCAATATATATCAAAATCTCATACCAAAGACATAATGTAACTTTGAAAATTTTGCATAATTTTTTACATATTTAGGCTATATCCTAAAATACGTATTATATATAAATACGTATACGTAAAATACGTGGTCTAAACAAGTTCTGTCTTTATTTCTTATCAAACCATTTGTCTGAAATAATATGAACTAAACTGAACAGTGGCAACGAAAGCTCTCATTAAAGTAAGCCGTCAAAGCTACTGTACTACTTCAAGTGTAAAAACATCCTCGTTTCTCCAACATCTCTCATGGTCAGTCACTCACCTGAGTCCGGGTTCCTCCGTGCTTTGACGCTGGTCTTCAAGGGTATTTATACAGTACCGACCGATGCGCGCACGGCGCTGGGGGTGTGAGTGTGCGCGTCCACGTGATGCTCACTGTCAGCGGATTTGTTGGCGCGCTCCTGGTTCCCTTCCACGCGCCAAGTGCCAAGTATACGTTCGAAGTTCTCCCCTTCTTGCGTGTACAGATGTTTACGTAATGTTTATGTCAGCGACTGTGCAATAGTCACGGCTTGCGAAGGGGTTTGAAATAAATGACGAGACTGGTTCATGTTCTGTGTCATGGAACAACTTATTTATTTTTGTGGCTCGTGAAAAATGAATTTTCTTAAATTATGGAGAGTTAGTATGAACCGATTTAACATACCCGTTTCGCAAAAGACATGCCATGGTTGCTTGAAACAAAATTGAATTGTTGCGAACACTCATTCATTATGTGACATTATGTGTTATTGTTTGTATTGATTTTACTTTGTGAACGGCCTCTACGGGGACAAGTTCTACATCGACTACTAACTTGTGTATGTAAACCTACTACTGTAAGAGAGAGCGAACATTAAGCATTTGCGTGAATGTTTATAGTCTGACTGGATGGACCAATACAGCGGGTATTGTGATTCTACGGTGAACTCATTCAAATTCAACCTCTTGACTGTTCTGCATTTGAAACCCTTTCTCACCTCATCAACATCATTCCAGGGGCCTGTAGTACTACGAAGCAAGACTTGGTGTTAACTTCAGGTTTAACCCAGGGTTTCTGTATTGGGTTCAAGTTCAACCAGAAGTTACCTAAATAAGGCTAAATCTTCACTAGTAATATGTGAGTTGCTGAAGCCCAGCTCACCTTTTGTCTTCCTGAAAGCAGGTTTGTGATATTGCTCAGCTGTTCCCAGGGGCATGTTGGGAAGACCTGCCTCCGCACACAGGGCAGGATTAGGACTGGGTGACAAGGAAAACACAATCGTTCCATTTAAATCACTTTTCATACAATTGAATGCATCAGAAATATAACGGAACAACCACATGTTTTGGTGTGATTTTGTTCAGGGGGTGATGTGGCCCTTTATCTGTACATGTATTTGAACCAACCCTAACCCTACCCTAACCCCCCATTGATTAAGGCAATACAGTTCCTTGAGCCCCTAAAAGCCAAAGGTCTCAACCGGCGTTGTTTTGCTGATAATAAGCAGAGCTGCTCAGCTCCGTATCTGTCTTACATAACTGCACATTCCGGTACCTGATATTATCTAGGGCAGCGGTCCACAACCTTTTTATTGAGCCACGGACCAGTTTAATGTTAGACAGTATTTTACCGGACCGCCCTTTAAGGTGTGGCGGATAATTATATATATTTATATTATTGATTTTCTCATTATTTCAGCCTAATTAATGTGGAGAAACACGCAAAGAAACTTTCCAAAGACGTTTGTGTTTTTGTTCATTTTGCTAGCTTGGGGGGGGGGGGGGGGGGGGGGGGGGGGGGGGGGGGGGGCAGTTTATGAAAGAGTGACTCAAGAGTGAGTCAGAGACAGATGTGGCGCAGATAATCCGTTCATTTTCCTAAATAAAACATCGTTCAGAGTCAGATAATTAATAAAAAGGAAATAAACTCAATTATATATTCTTTCTGTGCCACCCGGTACCAATTGGTATCTCCTGGGGGAGGTTTTAAGGATGATTCTTTGCTGAAATGTTACATATCAATCCGACCGAAGTTTGCGCTGGGTTTTGAGACGACGGTAATAAAAGGACGCCAATAAAATGACGTTTCAGTGGCGCTGTTTCACTTCAGAATGTCAATAAGAGCCGAACAATTAGTCATTTAACAGAACGTCTCATCCATAGCGAACGAGTGAATCAACAGGGGCTGAAAGGCAGCAAAAAACCTCTGCTGCATGTCGTTAACAGAATGACTCGTGACAACGGGGTTCTGCAACTGTACATATGTACCTGTTCAATAAGGGTCTTATCAACTACAACAAGAGGACAACAAGGATAGTTCCAGCAGTACTTGTGACTTTTACCCTTTGGGCAAAGAGCAACAAGGGTCTCTGATATCTATGCCTCCTCACCCAAATTCCCCCGACCCACCCTCTGAAGTTGGGGGTAGTTGGAGACAGAGAGCTGTTGTCTGATCAGGTCAACTAGGTTATCTGTCTGTTCTCTGATCGGTCAGATATGATATCTGACTAATGGAGGACCTTCTAGTGAACTTCCTAATTACATGCACATGTCCTTTAATTATTTTCGTTCAATTCAAGCGTAACATTTTATTTGGGGATAATGTAGCAGACAAGGAAATACGGTGTGTTTCATCCTCATTGTATCCATGACTTAAAGATTTAGAAAGTCTCATGCATAGGGAATCACACAGTGGAATCACACAGACCCCATGTGACATCGTAGGGTCGTGTCCTATAGTTCCATGTAGCTTGAGTCTGCATGGCAAGTACAGTCCAGTTCAGTTCTTTGTGCTTCAACTTTGGGAACTTAATCCATCACCCCTTTTGAAATCCAGTCATGCAACCCTTTTCTCTCAAATTGTTCCATTCACTTTTCAGTTTGGTACATCCTGCACAGCTTCATGTCTTTCACTGAGCATGTGGGTTCAACTGCAATTCATATTGCTGTTAGCAGAGGTTTTCCGGAATTTTCTTCAGGGTTAAACTAATTGTATTTCAGTGTTTTAGGGGACATTAAAGAGTCACTGGGAGAAGGGGCACTCAGTAAGCAGTCTATGATGACTGCTGTTTAGAATGCAACTTTTTTGGGCTCAACTTTGTAAGCTTTCATTGCTTGAATTGCAATTACTGTGAAAATAAGAAGTGAAAGATGACTGTAAGTGTAAATAGAATCACAATGACACAAGACCAGTAGGCAGAGCCAGACAAACTCACACACACAAACTCACACACACACACTCACAGACAGCTAGAAAGACACACTTTCCCTCCATGTTGGTGAAAGGGCACCAGCATACAGTAAACACTCATGACCTCAGCCAGGTCATCTCAGTTCAGACTGTGGTTGGTGGTCAGATCTGCTCAGTAACTTGCTTCTCCTTCCAAATGATGGGGGATGTCACCCACCGCAGTTGTCTTGTTCAGCTGGGAGAAGTGTTGAAATAGTCAGTGTGCGTGTTCTCGAGTGTGTGTTTACTCTTTCCCATCCTCAGTCATCTACTTCTGAGTCAGGGATCGTATCGCTGATTCGACAAGTCTGGACTTGACCTACCGCAACCATATATTCCCGTCCGTGTTCTTACCCAGTTAAGAAAGGCTTTGTTGTCGGTTGGGGTTATTGCAGTTTGTTTCTGTACAACTGTTCTAAACGGAAAGTTTCCAGAGTACATCTCTTCCACAGGAGATGCTTTGCTTCAAACCAACATTCAGACGGTTTGTAGTAAGAGCATCTCGCCATGACGATCGGGGATCAAACAATCTACTGATCTCGTTCTGTAGCGAGTAACATGACTGGCTTCTCACAGGCTCTTCAGAAGCAGAATATGTCTTATTTGCAATGTAAGTGTTACTTAACATGGAATTTTGTGTGGCAGGATGGCACAAACAATAAACATAGTTAGGCAAGGACGATAGACTAAACATTACAAAAAATTTACAATCTAAAGTATATAAGGATTAAGCCAGTCCCAAAAGAAAAGAAAACCCAATGATTTGGGTCTGGAGAGGACAGAAGGTTCCAGTCTAAGATTAGATTAAACTTTATTGTGATTACACACGTACAAGCACAGGTTAACAAAATGCAGTTAGCATCCAACCAGAAGTGCAAAACAGGCAGCAGAAGTTGAATACAGTGAGTATGTACTGGGTATTAACAGGGATTAATAAAATAAAAAATACAGCTGTATTTTACTCATTTGCTACAGTATTTACAGTGTTGGTATATTTACATTTTACATTTACATTTATTCATTTAGCAGACACTTTTATCCAAAGCGATTTACAGTAAGTACAGGGACATTTTCCCTGAGGCAGGTAGGGTGAAGTGCCTTGCCCAAGGACACAACAGTGCAAAACTGTACAGTATGTGTGCTGCCTTCTCCTGGTGCAGAGATAGCGCCTGAAAACCATGTTGTGTTCGGAGGGCTGTGGTAGTACAGAGGTGGTTAAATGTGTTCCATGCCACATGGAGGAGGGGGGGGGGGGGGGGGTTGGATGGGGCAGGAATGTTGTTTGTCTTGAGGCGGGGCGACGTGGGTGCATGTGAAAGGAGGAGGTAGAAAACGGGAGATGAAGAAGGAAGGAGAGAGGAGATGTTGTTCCCACACACGGTCAGACGTGCCCTGGCAAATCATAACCTGTCCAGTTCCCAGTGATTGCTGTGGAGGATGTCAGGGAGAAACAGGGTTTGTTATTATGTTTCTGGGGAGAGAAAAAAAACAGGACTGGTTGGTGTGTTGAATGAGACACAGGTTGTTTTTTTTCTCCACGTACTTTAAACCCACTGCTCACAGATCCTCTTACAAATTTAAGGAGTTTGCTACCCCCAAAAAACAGTTTCTTCTCCATATTTGAGGGAATCATGAAACGCCACTAGATGGCGTAAATTTTACTCTGCTAAGTAACCTGTCTTTTTTTCTCCCTCTGGTGATGTGGTGATGTGTGTGCGGTCAACAGAAAAGCAATAAATGTTTAGTGGCTTGGTTAGTAAATTCAGCATTTTATGTTTTCCCATACAGTGTGCAATGTATTGGGACAGCTAGGGAAGAAGATCATTTGTCAGTGCCATTAGGATGAAATTGGAGTTGGTGAAACCACCATTATAGTCATTGGCGACCCACCATTATAGACAGTTAGATGGAAGAACTGCAAGTGGATCTTCAAAACTGAGTTGGTAATAGGGAGAGTGGTGATGGTGTGCCAGGTTTAGTGGGTGTCGGTGAAGCTCTGGTAGAGGGAGGTGAGCTGGGTCTTCAGGTCCTTGGCATAGGGGTCCAGCTTGTCCCTCAGGTCCTCAGCATAGGGAGCCAGGCTCTGCTGTACCTGCTGGGCTCTATGGCTCAGCTGGCTCTGGATGTTCCTCAGCCAGAGGGGCCACACTTTTCTGGAACTCCTGCAGATGCAGGTCCACTTTCTGCTGCAGCTCCTCTGTGTAGGGGCCCAGCTGGGACTGCAGCTCCTTGACGCTCTGGTCCAGGCTGCTCCTCAGCTCCTCGCTCTTCTCCAGCAGGGTGGCTTTCAGGGCTTCAGAGTCCAGGGACTCTGCATATGGGGCCAGCAGCCAGTAGCAGGGGTGTCCAGTCCAAGCCTTTCCACTGAGTCTCTGAACACTGACCCTGCATGTGAGTCTATGAAAAAAATGAAGACCCCCTTTAAAATTAGTCGGGTGCTTCGAATACTACAGACATGTCTGAAATACCAATACAAGTTGCAGATACAAATTGAAATCCCAGCCAACAACAAAGAAGTGGATGTGCCCCTTAGTCCAGTAAGACATGGAGTTTTCCCTTGCTTGGATTAACCCTCATTACAAAGTCCGGCTGAAGTGTAAATGTCTCAGAGGTCAGTTTGGGCAATATGCACACCATCAACCTTGAAGTGAGTGGATCCTTGCCCTCTTATAACATTACCTTTCCTGGGAAGGGCTGTTATTAGACTCAAATAGAAACAAACTGTTTCTATCAAAGTTAAATGCAACAGAGCAGAGTTGAGGACTAGGCTAGGCTCAATCGCCAACAATTTATGACGTCAATCCGACAAGATGACAGGAAGTGGAATGAGAAACCGCTTTTTCCTTGAATTTCATTCAAGGATAGGCATTCTCCACAGTGTTTATGTGTGTGTCCTTGCGTAAATGTGTGTGTTCATTGTTAGTCATATGACAACAACCAGGAGTGGCTGAGGAAACAGCGAGATTGTATTGACAACATGGCAGTCACTCCTGGACTTTAGTCACACAGCTACAACTCTGCTCCATACTGCTGTATAAATACAGCACTGTCCCAGTTTCACACATTCACTCACAAAAGCTGAATCAAGTACACTGCAAAGAAGTTACTGGTGAGAACAACAGTTGTGCTTGATTTCAAACTGTTGTGAGGATTTCAGGTGATTGTTTTTAATTTTAATCCTGAATAAGATCTTAAATGTAATTGGCTATTTCTTTTGTCTTTCAGAGAAAAACGCCATCATGAAAGTGTTTGTGGTGTTTGCGATCGCTGTGCTGTCTGGTAAGTAACATAAAAGAGATTGTGACTCTAGATCGATCAATTCGAGGTGTGCAGTATTTTCAGTGTTTCAGTTAAATTCAATTAAATTGGAAAATTATTTCTTAACTTTCTTAGTATTTCTTCTCTGAAATGCAGAATCATCAGACAATCATAGGTGACTCTAATACTCATTCTGACTATGGTCACACCTGACAGGTTGCCATGCCAACATCTTATACGCTGATGAGCCAAAGCCCCAGCTAGAGCAGATGACCGATGCATTCTGGGACTACGTAGCCAAGGCAACCCAAACTGCCGAGGACACCATCCAGATGATCAGGAAGTCTCAGCTTGGAGAGGAAGTCAAGTGAGTCACCTGACTTGACATGTGTTTCTCATCCCAACAAGGGAAATTCCATCAAGAATCAAAGAATCATTCTAGAATCATCCTCAGTCTGTAACGAATGAATCCTCTAACTAATTTCCTTCATTTTCATTAGTGCTCGCATCACGGAGAGCGCAGGGATCGCTAGCCAGTACGCCGTGACTCTTCAGGAGCAACTCCCACCACTAGCCCAAGACCTGATGACCAAGATCACTCAGGAGGCTGAGGTCCTGAGAGAACGTCTGAGCCAAGACCTGACCAGCGTTCGGGGGAAACTGGAGCCCTTCGCCGAAGACCTGAAGAGCCAGGTCCAGCAGAGAGTGGAGCAGCTGAAACAGGAGCTGGCCCCGTACGCAGAGTCCCTGGACTCTGAAGCCCTGAAAGCCACCCTGCTGGAGAAGAGCGAGGAGTTGAGGAGCAGCCTGGACCAGAGCGTCAAGGAGCTGCAGTCCCAGCTGGGCCCCTACACAGAGGAGCTGCAGCAGAAAGTGGACCTGCATCTGCAGGAGTTCCAGAAAAGTGTGGCCCCTCTGGCTGAGAACATCCAGAGCCAGCTGAGCCATAGAGCCCAGCAGGTACAGCAGAGCCTGGCTCCCTATGCTGAGGACCTGAGGGACAAGCTGGACCCCTATGCCAAGGACCTGAAGACCCAGCTCACCTCCCTCTACCAGAGCTTCACCGACACCCACTAAACCTGGCACACCATCACCACTCTCCCTATTACCAACTCAGTTTTGAAGATCCACTTGCAGTTCTTCCATCTAACTGTCTATAATGGTGGGCCACTCTACAAATCGTCATTTTCTGTACTGTGAATCAGCCCAGTTGAAGAAGGCAGAGGCCTTAAATATTATATTTATTGAGTAGCAACGTGCAAACCGAAAACCAAACCTACCAAACATGTAAATATGTTTTACTTTGTGCTGTGAAGTTAAAATAATCCATGTTTTTGTCATTTCATTAACTTATAAGAAGAAATAAAGTGAACATACTAAAGCATAGAACATCATTGCCTTTTATGGATCAAGTAGCCATACTATTGAATTTCTTTGGACAATATCGGTGACAAATTTGACAGAAAGTCTTATGGAGTTGTGTGGAGTCTTTCTCCTTCATTAGTACTTTTCATAAAACCTTGAAAATATTTGCTCAGTAATAATAATAACAACAACAATGATAGAAATGAACTGTCTATCTTGTTGAACATCATTATCAACCACCTAGTTTGGTATAAGATTTTAGCGATATCATTATCGTTCTAAAGTATCTCCCAGCTCAGCCTACAATTGTAGTTTTTTTTTCTTTTTTTTCTACAGTTTGAGCAGCTTTTTTGGCCTCTTCCAAGTTACGACATGTCCTCTCTCTTCTTTGCAGACTTCTCCTTTGTCACAGTTCCATCACACATGCCCCTGTGGCAGGTATGGATTATGACACACGTCATGATCTACTCCCACGTTGGAGCTGGCATAAGCTGTCTCTGTAACTTCAGTTTACCTGTTGGAGAGGGAGAATAAGACCCCACAGAAGTCGTTCTGTGAGGAAGGAGAAGAACTTCTTAGTATTACTGAAATAATTTCCCCATTAAAGCTCTGAGGAAACAGACCCACTTTCTTTACGACTTCCTGTACGATGTTATTGGTCATTGGTTTCAGTAAGAAAGTCCACCAACGTAACCCTGACACGTCACAACTCCATATTTGCCAGCATCCAGCGTGGAGGGGCATAGTCCACTGACAACACAACACACACGCACACACACACATGCACCAACAAACACACACACACACGTACACACAGACACACACACACATACAAAGGCCTTCAGGGTGATCCTAACACTCACTTTCAGGCAGAAAAAGCAAAAACAAGCAACATGTTACTTCATGTCAGAAGCAGTTGGTCGTTCTTAAGAAACCTGCTGGACTATTGATTGTGGAAAATCTTTGTTTTATTAGTCTTGTTTTCCTTCAAGTGACCCTTGGCCTGGATATTTGTAAACAGGAAGTGAGAGATGAAGACATCACAAACCTGTATCTGTGTATGTTTGAAATTCTCGCCATTCAGCTGTCAAAGCTCTCTGAAATGCTAATAGTGTTTGTCCGTTACTCAGTCTTTGGTTTGGCTGTAGTAACTTGTGCCCTCTAGTGCCTGTAATTGTGATTTCCGTGGTTACGGCTGGTGTGAGTACAGCAGTTTCATTTACCCATATTCAACAGGATGAAGATTAAGAGGGAGAATGGAACGTGTGGTCATTAAGAAATCCAGCATCTACTGAATTTTCTAGATGCTTGATTTACCTTGACTGTAAACAAACGTGTGGGTTCTCCTATACTGAGAGATGATGTGTGGAACTACACTAGGCAGTACAGTAGTTCACTATTCACCAACTAACACAGGCATGTCGACCATTAGCCAATTTCTTTATAGCTTACATAAGAAAGTACGGTCCTCCAGTGTAGCCTATCTTCCACAGGTTGATCGTCATTTCAAAACTGACCGAATTAGGCTGTACTTGGTCAATCTGTAATAAGAGAGTTTGGTACTCAGACCGGGGCTGCACGGTGGCAGAGCGGATCGTGCTCTCGCCTCCCAATAAGGAGATCATGAGTTTGAATCTCGGGCCCGACCATGATCTCTCTGGGTGGAGTCTGCATGTCCTCCCCATGTTACCGTGGGTTCTCTCTGGGCACTCCGGCTTCCTCCCACTATCCAAAGACATGCATATGGTAGGTTAATTGGACATTGTGGAATTTTTTTCTAGTGTATGACTGTGTGAGTGAATGGTTGTCTCTATGTTGTCTGTCAATGTCTGTGTGATAGCCCTGCGATTAGCTGGCCCCTGTCCAGGGTGTACCCTGCTTACGGCCCGGAAGTAACTGGGATAGGCTCCAGTCACCCGTGACACCTAACGGGAATAAGCGGTAGAAAATGAATGAATAAATGGTAATCAGACCAACACATACATTTTATGGATAGTCAAGCTGATGAAATTAGAACCTTTACCTTTCCACATGGCCTCCAACGTCAGTGTGAATAACTTTATGATAATGTCTTTATGGAAAAAATATTTTATGTAAGATTTGTCATGGCCTTATCCCACGACATGTGAGAAAGAATGTCTCCAGTCGGCTTCTAATGCAGGAGTTGATAGCAAAATTACTCTTACACCTGTAGTAAACCTGGAAATCAATTGAGTCAAACTAATTATCACAATATTTATTGGAAGAGGCCATTCTAAAAACACCAATGAAACACCACTGTCAAGGGTCATGCTGTGTTGAGTAACAACGTCTTTCCAGTTGTTCGTAAGGGGATTTATTTTTCATGCAATCAAAAGACATGTTTCTGTGCAGGTTTTCGCATTAAGACAATAATCTGTTCCATTCTCATGCTAATGATCGGTTTCATTTTTTCTTTTAAAATGTCAGCACAGAATGTTCATAAGGAAGTTTTCAGATGAATCCTCATGGCACAAACTGCCAGTTACAAAAAGTCAGATGAAAACAAAGTTTGCATGACATAGTTTAAGAACCTCTCATGCGAATCCAGAGGACAATCAGCGTATGGTGAAATGTCTGGCAGAAAAGTCTCTCCATGACAATAGAGCTCACAGACATGTCACCGATGCGATCACTGCAGATGCATTCCGTGTCTGTACAGCGTTAGGCAACTACAGAAAAGCTTGAAAAACCTGCTGTAGCGAGGGCCACGACAGAAAGTAATCTGTTCCATTCTCATGATACTGATTTGTTTCATTCATCATTTAAAATTGTCAGTACAGAAAAGTTTCACAAGGAAGTTTAAACGTTGTTTAAGAATGGAAAAACACGTGATAACTTGACTGTTCCCATATGTGCAATGAGCTCATTTAATCTTTGTATGTCACTGTCACAATCAGGTTCATCCAGATTCAGATTCACATTCAGAATACTTTATTGATCCCGGGGGAAACTCCTTTGCAGCAACGGCACACAGTCTCACAAAAGCACACAGGGGTTAGGGTGTGAGGTAAAATATTAGAAAAGTGCACACAGGGATAGAGGGGTGAGAGCAAAAACGGTGGGTGAATCCACACTGGGGAGGGGGGAGGGGGGAGGGGGGGGGCAGAGGCTTGGATAAATTATTATGTACAGACTATACAATTACAATTATACAAGTATTGGTCTTGTAGAATATACAATGTTGTGTCAGGATGTACAGGATTTACATGATATACAGGGTTTTAACAGGATATACATAGTTATATTACAGATCTGGACTACTTATACTATAAATGTATGATACAATGTTTCATTAAAGTTAAATGCAGTTACACCATGAATGAGAAGAGTAGTTCATCTTTAGGTATCTTTCTTCCCTACGGGTATTACAGAGATGTTTTTATAAATAAAATATTATTCATAAGCGCAAATGGTGTATTGTAACTATGTGCAGTGTAAGATATACATGCATGTCTCCATTAGAAGCCATTTGATTTATAACATCTAGATTCACAGTGATTCAGCATCACTGACACACACTGTATTTACAGCACTCAGCAAGATCATCATGTGCTAAAATGACATTCCTCACGTGGATGTACTGTCCTGCATGCTTTAGAATTATTGTAATTAGGATTGGGTGATTACCCATTCGTTTTGAATCCGGTGTGTTGAAGCAGGGAAACATAAAACATTCAGGACAGAGGGCCTTGAGGACCAGGGTTGGGGACCACTGTCTTACTATCTGCTCTATCATTCTCTCCGAGAGATACAGGCACAATGGTGCCTAAAACCATGTAGCAATACGTCCATTAATGACAGTGTCATAACACCTGAACGTGTTTACCTTTCATCAGATGTTGAAAGCTCAAAAGACATTGTTCAAAACTATTCACAAGATTTTATCTTCCTAGCACACTGTCAAAGCCTGACTCTGCCTATTGTATTGTTTCGAAGGGCATTGAATTGCTTTAAACCAAGACACCTGTAGACAGGGCTTAGAAGATGAGTGTAATTGATGTTACAGTACACAATGGAACCTGTCAGAGTTAGAAGGGCTTGAAACATCCAAACTTTCAACGCCAGTCCTTTGTGACATATTTAGGTATTTCCTTTATGTCTGAAGTAGAAATATGACCTTCTACTGGTTTAAAAGCAGTTTGTGGTTCGAAAACCTAAATCAGTTGATGAGGACTTATGGCCAGTTGGTAACTGGTCCTTAACCTAATAGGTTTATTTATGAAAGTATTTTTCTTCGAATGTTATTCACTTAATTAAAACAACATAGTTTATTAAAACTGTTCATCTCTCAGGAGCATCTCACGATGATGAATTTCACCAAATTTCTTGTTCTGACCTTGAGTGTCTCACAAACAATGAGTCTGGTAAGAATAATTTGTCAATTTCTCAATGTTTTTTGTATATTAATAACCACTTATAACTCATCTATATCACCTAACCTATAACCTGAACACTAATCATGTTTGTATTATTCTTTTCTTAAGCTCGAACCCAGGATCAAGGGTAAGTTAGTTCCGTCAAGACACTTGATTGAATACAATATTTATTTCATTGAATACAATATTGATTGATAACCGTGACATGGAATATGTTGGACTTTGGCGGAGTGTAATGTCTAAAGGGGAAATTTGGTTTTGATTATCACCTAATGATTGAATACTACTGTTGAACTGTTGTGATACCTTCAGGCTGAAAAATAATTTCTAAATAAAATAAGTCCTCTATTGTGAAAGTCTTCAGTTATTCCATAGTCTTTACATTGGAGTCACTTTATGTTTTTTTTTTTTTTAAGAAATGGAAGAAGTTAAGAGCATCACTGACATAAATAAAGGTAAGGATGAATTTCGTCATGGCGAAACAGTAGCCTATACTTTCTACTGAACATTTATTTTTACAACTTTACACAATGTCCTTTGTCCCCAACGTTGTTTATAATTTTTCCATTGTTCCTTCAGATCTGAAACTACCGGGTGGAGATATATTAGAAGTGAGAGTTTGCGTCACATACAGTGTTATTCTGATCTTAACATTTTGAACAGGGATCTGAACACCAAACTAAAAGTCTGAGTTAATATGTTTTCTTCTTATGCTCTATAGCTGAATGGCAACATCAGGAACGCCATACTGGATACAGACGCGCTATGGACATCTCCAGTTCCCTACGTACTTGACAAAGGTCTAGGTAAAGATCACTCTTACTAATGTATTGATGGATCTACTTGTAAGATATTCATTTGTTTTTCCTTTGATCTTATTAACTTTGGACTTTTCTTGAAGACATGAACGCCAAAGGAATAATCCTCCGAGCTTTTGACCAGTTCAGACTGAAGACGTGCATTGACTTCAAGCCAAGGACCTCTGAGCTGTACTACATAACCGTTCAGAAGTTAGGCGGGTATGTGGAATATAGATTACAATGCTCCAGACTCTATTTTAGTATTGTATCTATGTATGTACCATCACCTTTTGAATGGAACAGTGGACCAAAGTTGACAAAACAGATTTTGTGTTAGATGTTACTCCTATATAGGTAAAGTCATCCGCAATGGACAAGTGGTATCTATTGGAAGTGGTTGTGATGACATGTCAGTAGTGGAGCATGAGTTCATGCATGCGCTTGGCTTCTATCATGAGCAGTCCAGATACGACAGAGATGATTATGTGCAGATTGTCTGGGAAAACATTTTGAAAGGTATGATGAGCTAATTGTGCACAATTTCAAATTCATGCAATGTCTTTGAACGGTTCATAATGCTGCAACGTTTGAGGTAGGCCCACGTATTGTGACATTTAGTGTAACATTTTACGATTTTATGGTGACAGGTTACGAACAGAATTTTGACAAAACAACGGTCACTCAAACCACCAACCTAAATACTCAGTATGACTACAACTCAGTGATGCACTATGGCAAAAACTTCTTTACCAACGGCAACGGATCCACCATCATCACCCTTCAGCCCCAGTTCCAGGATGTGATTGGCCAGCGCCTCGAAATGAGTCCCAACGACGTCCTGAAGATCAACAGGCTCTATAGCTGTAGTAAGTAGGCCTTAGAGCCTGCCGATGAATATTTGTTGCATATCCATCTTCCAGATCTTGTGATCGGTCCACACTCTGTAAATTGATATAACCCTAACCCTGTTTGTAGATAAAAGTGTTGCCTTGATGGAGTACTGCAGTTTCTCTGAGGAGGGTCTGTGTGGGATGAGCCGCTGTTCCAAGATTGAGGCGAACAACTGGAATAGAGTCGTGAGCGCTGTTGGGGGTCCCTCTAGTGACCACACCAACCTGGATTCCAGCATTAACGGTGAAACATGGAAATCATTAGCCGTCATTTTCTTACATATCAAAGCAATTTGCTGTAAATTAAGCTAATCTAGCAGCCAGCCATTAATAGAGGAATCTCTTGTATCCTAGTCAGTATAATTATACTATATACTATATATTATATTATGTATGAACAATATTTTGAATATTTAAAATATACATACCTTTAAAGTGGGCATGTTAAATCTATGAATAAATATATTTCTATCCTTTTTTCATCTTTTTTTCTGGAGGGACTGGATGGTTCTTGTACTCCAGCACAGTTTCAGGACAGGAGGGGGACTCAGCCTGGCTGGAAAGCAGGACAATGACTCCCAACAGGACATGCAATGTCCAGTGTCTTCAGTTCTACTACTACCACAGTGGGAACCAGTCAGACCAGCTGAACATCTGGATTAGAGAATACCAAGATCAGAGCGACTCCAGAGGAACACTGCGCCTCATGGGACAGGTCACAGGTGGGGGCAGTGGCGGATCTAGGGTATCAGGCACCCGAGGGCAGATTACTGTTGTGCGCCCCGCCCACTTCCTCCAAGAAGAATTAGAACAAGCAAAACTCTTAGCATCGTTTTTCATATGGATTTTAGTTGTATTATTTTGCGCCCCTTCTAACTTTGTGCCCGGGGGCGCCCCTCCCCCGCCCCCCCCCCCCCCAGATTTGCCACTGGGTGGGGGTATTTGGGGAGAGGAGGTGGGGTATTTGGGGAGAGGAGGTGGGGTAGTTTGGACATGATGAATACCAAGAATAAATTCAATCTTACACACCTCTCGATAATCCTGAAATGCGTTGTCTTTTTGTGTCAGGTCCACCATCGAACCGCTGGCAGCTGCACCATGTGCCTCTAAACGCTACCAGAAGCTTCCAGGTGGAGTTTCAGGTGCGTAAAGGAGCAGGAAGTTCTACAGGAGGATTCGCCATCGACGACATCAACCTATCAGAGACCGAGTGCCCCGACCTGACCTGGCAGATCAAGAATTTTGAGAACCTTCTAACAACTAGCACCTTTAGCAGCTTTCTGTACAGCCCTCGACTGTACTCTACTGAAGGATATGCATACCAGATAGCTCTTCGATTATTCAGGAGTTATTTTGGCATACATGTGCGTCTGGTGTCTGGTCAGTATGATGACCAGCTCCAGTGGCCTTGTCCTTGGAGGCAGGTGACCTTCCAGGCTCTGGACCAGAACCCTCAGATCCAGCTACAGATGTCCAAAAGATTCAGCCTCACCACTGACCCAGCACTGACTGAGGGGGTTAATGGTGAGCTTGGATAGTTCCTGTACTTGTTTACTACTGTACCAAGATGATACTACCACTATCTACATGTAATCATTTAGCAGAAACTTTAATCCAAGCGTCCAAATTCATCTAAATTAATCAAACATAATAATACTCCTTTGGGGAAGTAAGATGGCTCAAAGGTTAAGGCATTGGCCTCATGAACGGAAGGTTGTGAGATCGAGCCCTTGCTGTGGCTATATTACTTTGTGTCCTTGGGCAATGCACTTCCCCTACTTGAGAATGTGCCTGTACTTACTGTAAGTTGCTTTGGATAAAAGTGTCTGTTAAATGAATGTAAATGTACTTTTCAACAATTACATCTAATCTGATTTATCAAATAGCCATGTGCAGTGCAATGTAACACATTGTTAAATTATAATAAATAAACTTTTCATTTCACAGGAACCTTTGTATGGGACAAACCAAGTAAGGTTGGAACGCTTTACACTAATGAGAACAATGAGAAGTTCTATGGAAACACTCTGGTAGGAAGAGGGTTCTTCAGCTATCTGAGTGACATGAAAACCAAAAACTACCTAAAGGGAGGCGATGCCATCTTCCTTTCCTCCTTCCAAGGTAACTGCCAAGATTCCAAGCTCACCACAACTGATACCTAGGCTGCGTGCTATGTTGAAATGATTGCACTTTCAGTCCCAGGTGTATTGAACGGAATGCATTTGGTGTGTAGATATTGTACTTGGTGGTTTGACTTGATGATACAGTCGCTACTCATTCAACATTGTTTGAACGTTTCTTTTTGGCACCAGACATCTCCGCTCTCCTCCAGAACAATTCTCTTCCATGCCCTACACTACCACCTAAGAATTTTAGTAGCCAGACACCACAGTACCTGGATGAGGGTACATGTGCCACAAGGTAGGAAATACACTTGAAGTAAACCTGATTGGAAAGTAATGCTTTATTTCTATTGTAGCTACATTAGAAGTAATTATTATTATATATTATATATATATATATATATATATATTATTAGTAATTACATTACCCCTGCGTTTGAGGCTGCGCCATTCACGGGCCCAAGCACAGTGGCTGCTAAAACTGACATTGGTGCTACCCCAGCCCCAAGCTGGGCATTGTTTATCTCTATCCAGAGATAAGATGTAGCATGAGTTCTGTTCCTCACTATCTCCAACCGTCCCTGGATCCCTCACTGAATTGCTCCTCCCAAGGTTTCTTCCATTTTTTCTCGATAGTGAGTTGCTCTGGGAGTTTTTCCTTGTCTTCCTTGAGGATTTGGGTTGGTTGAGGGGCAGTTCTATGGGTGTGTGAGCCCTTAGTGTCATTGCTTGTAAAAAGGGACTATGCAAACAAATGTCGATTTGACTTGTCCCACTGTACTTGACACCTTAAAACTAACTTACTACTATGTATACACCCCCCCCACCCCCCGTACGATATATATACCCATCCTTCTTGTACTAACTGTGCCCACTTTCCACCTTGTACATGTTTATTTTTTACTCCTATACATGTTCTATGTTGCTCTTCTTGTCACAGTGAATTCTATGTTTGTTAATCTTGCATAGCGAATAAACCTGATTCTGATTCTAATTAAATGTGTTGTTTACCTCATATACAAGCTCTAAAATATTAATTTGAAATGTTGTTGCAGGTTCATTACTACAACCACCTTGCACCCTACAACAACCACCCTGCCCCCTAAAACAACCACCTGGCCCCCTACAACAACCACCCTGCCCCCTACAACAACCACTCTGCCCCCAACAACAACCACTCTGCCCCCTACAACAACCCCTCTGCCCCCAACAAACACCACTCTGCCCCCTACAACAACCACTCTGCCCCCTACAACAACCACTCTGCCCCCTATAACAACCACTCTGCCACCAACAACAACCACTCTGCCCCCTACAACAACCACCCTGCCCCCTACAACAACCACCCTGCCCCCTACAACAACCACCCTGCCCCCTACAACAACCACCTTGCCCCCTACAACAACCACTCTGCCCCCTACAACAACCACTCTATCCCCTACAACAACCACTCTGCCCCCTACAACAACCACTCTGCCTCCTACAACAACCACTCTGCCCCCTACAACAACCACTCTGCCCCCTACAACAACCACCTTGCCCCCTACAACAACCACTCTGCCCCCTACAACAACCACTCTATCCCCTACAACAACCACTCTATCCCCTACAACAACCACTCTGCCTCCTACAACAACCACTCTGCCCCCTACAACAACCACTCTGCCCCCTACAACAACCACTCTGCCCCCAACAACAACCACTCTGCCCCCTACAACAACCACCCTGCCCCCTGCAACAACCACCCTGACCCCTACAACAACCACCTTGCCCCCTACAACAACCACCTTACCCCCAACAACAACCACTCTGCCTCCTGCAACAACCACTCTGCCCCCTACAACAACCACTCTGCCCCCAACAACAACCACTCTGCCCCCTACAACAACCACCCTGCCCCCTGCAACAACCACCCTGACCCCTACAACAACCACCTTGCCCCCTACAACAACCACCTTGCCCCCAACAACAACCACTCTGCCCCCTACAACAACCACCTTGCCCCCTACAACAACCACCCTGCCCCCTACAACTACCACTCTGCCCCCTACAACAACCACTCTGCCCTCTAAAACAACCACCCTGCCCCCTACAACAACCACTCTGCCCCCTACAACAACCACCCTGCCCCCTACAACAACCACCCTGCCCCCTACAACAACCACGCTGACCCCTACAACAACCACTTTGCCCCCTAAAACAACCAACCTGCCACCTACAACAACCACCCTGCCCCCTACACCAACCACCCTGACCCCTACACCAACCACCCTGACCCCTAAAACAACCACCCTGCCCCCTACAACAACCACTCTGCCCCCTACAACAACCACCCTGCCCCCTACAACAACCACTCTGCCCCCTACAACAACCACTCTGCCCCCTACAACAACCACTCTGCCCCCTACAACTACAACCCTGCCCCCTATAACAACCACCCTGCCCCCTACAACAACCACCCTGCCCCCAACAACAACCACTCTGCCCCCTACAACAACCACCCTGCCCCCTATAACAACCACCCTGCCCCCTACAACAACCACCCTGCCCCCTACAACAACCACCCTGCCCCTTACAACAACCACCCTCCCCCCTACAACAACCACCCTGTCCCCAACAAAAACCACCCTGCCCCCTACAACAACCACCTTGCCCCCTAAAACAACCACCCTGCCCCCTACAACAACCGCTCTGCCCCCCAGAACAACTGAAGAAGATGAAAGGTAAACTAAGTTCATGTTAATTCCATCTGAAGCATTCTGTAAAAAATATGGCAATATTGAAGCAACACAATAAAAAGTATGACATCAAGGAGATGATGACAAATCCCTCCAAAAGGAATGTGGTATATTTACACATTGTAAAAAATAATGTTTTTGATCAAGACGAAACGTTTAATTTATGCCCTTCTTTTCCTCTGCAGTATTTTTGGCTTCTCTCCTGGTGTGGCGTCTTCCCCTGTGCTGCTGTTACTGACTCTCCTGTTTCTGCTGACTTCCTGATGCGTGTGCCCTGCCTCCTGACAGCACGCATCACTGACCTGCAATTGACAATATGTTACCTTTGGTGAATGACCAAAAATATTCCCATGCACCCATAGAAATGTCAAAACTCTACTGCATCATTTGTATTATTTGTATCATTTGCATTATTTGTTTATATGTATAATATCTGTAGTGTTTTTTACATTGTATTCATTTGTATTTGTATTTTATTAGTATGCCACATATATGTTCTATGTTTGCTCATTCCTGCCAAAGTGAATTCTATGTTTGTTAACCCTTGTTGTTGTTTCTAATGGTGATTTAGCATTGTTGATAATATGAACCTACTTTATGTTTGAATTCCTGAGTCCCATCTCCGGGAATGTACTGTGAATTGCGTGGCTAACTATCTCCCCACAGCCCTCAGGTGGGACAGAAACTATAGATATTTGACATCATTACATTTTACATTTATTCATTTAGCAGATGCCTTTATCCAAAGCGACTTACAAGAGAGAGCTTTTACAGAGCATCAGTCATTGAGCATAGCAACGTGGTAGACCCCGAACACAGTGTTTTTTTTTTAGATCGTGAATCATACATCATGAGAACCAATAAGTGCCAAGGGAAGAACTATGAATGCATAACACAACGATTGTGAACATAAAGCAAGAGATACCACAACAACACTGGCAAGTCACCATATGGGGACCAACAAATTGTTATAAACAACATTAGATTATGTGAAGTGCCATACTATTCCTAAGTGCCATTAAATTCTCGAAATAAGTGAGTTTTAAGCCTTCTTTTGAAGGTGAGAAGGAAGTCTGTGCTTCTGATGGAGGTGGGGAGTTGATTCCACTATTGGGGAGCCAGGCAGTGGAAGAGTTTGTGTTGCGCTCGGGCGCTCTTGAGGGGGAGTACCACTAGACGGTTGTCAGCAGATGACCGTAGGTGGCGGGTGGGGGTATAGGGCTGGAGGAGAAAGTTGATATAGGTCAGGGCAGTCCCGTTTACAGCCCTGAAGGTCAGCACCAGGGTCTTGAATCTGATGCGGGCCATGATAGGAAGCCAGTGGAGGGCGATGAGGAGTGGGGTGACATGACAGCGTCTGGGTAGGTTGAAAACCAGACGAGCGGCTGCATTTTGTATCCTCTGAAGGGGACGGATTGCATTTGCAGGAAGGCCGGCTAGTAGCGAGTTGCAGTAATCCAGCTTTGTGATGACAAGGGCTTGGACTAGCAGTTGGGTGGAATGTTGAGAGAGGTATTTTCTGATTTTCCTGATGTTGTAGAGGGTGAATCTACATGACCGAGAGACTGCGGCAATGTGAGAGTGAGGGAGAGCTCGTCGTCCAAGGTGACCCCCAGGTTCCTGGCAGAGGATGAAGGGGTCACTGATGCAGATCCCATAGTGATAGAAAGATCGTTGGTGATTGAGGGTTTGGCAGGGACGATGAGGAGTTCTGTTTTGGTGAGATTCAGCTGGAGGTGATGTCTGGTCATCCAGGCTGAAATGTCAGAGAGGCAGGCCTCGATTCCGGTCAATATCACTTGATCGGTTGGGGGAAAGCTGCGTGTCGTCAGCGTAGCAGTGATAGGAGAAGCCATGGGAGACGATGATTGGCCCGAGTGAGGTGGTGTATAGGGAGAATAGGAGTGGACCAAGGACGGAACCCTGTGGGACCCCAGTGGAGAGCAGGCGGGTACCAGATGTTTTTCCTCCCCAGGAGACTTGATAGGATCTTCCTGTCAGGTAGGATGAGACAGTGCCAGTGATGCCCATATCTTCGAGTGTGGAGAGCAGGATCTGGTGGTTGACTGTGTCGAATGCTGCGGAGAGGTCTAGCATAATGACAACAGAAGACCTTAAGGCTGCTCTGGCAGACTGGAGGGCTGTGGTAACCGACAGGAGGGCAGTCTCAGTGGAGTGGCCGGTCTTGAAGCCCGACTGGTTAGGGTCCAGAAGGTTGTTCTGGGAGAGAAAGCTTGACAGTTGGTTGGCTACAGCACGCTCGATTGTTTTAGAGAAGAAGGGTAGCAGTGAGACTGGTCCGTAGTTCTGGAGGACTGCTGGGTTAAGAGAGGGTTTTTTGAGTAAGGGTTTGACTATAGCCTGTTTGTATGCTGAGGGAAAAGTGCCAGAGGTGAGTGAGGTGTTGAGGACATGGAGAAGGAACGGTGTAATAGAAGGAGAAATAGTTTGGAAAAGAGGGGAGGGGATTGGGTCAAGGGGGCAAGAGGTGGGGTGGTGGGAGAGAATGAGGTCAGACATGCCTGTTTCAGATAAGGGGGAAAAGGAGGAGAGGCAAGTAGAGGGTGGGAACGGTTAGGCAGGGAGGGTTCAGGGAATTGGCTGCTGATGTCTGCGATTTTATCCCCAAAGAAGCGAGAGAAGTCATCTGCTGTCAAGGTAGAAGGAGGAGAAGGGGGAGGAGGGTTGAGGAGTGAGGAAAAGGTAGAGAACAGTTTGTGGGGGTTAGGAGCGTTGTTCACCTGTTTCAAGAAGTAGTCGGTTTTTGCAGAGAAGGTCTTGGAGGTCTTGGAGAAAGTCTTGAGAAGGGAGTGGTACTTGTTGAGGTCTTGATTATCCTTGGACTTGTGCCACAACCTCTCTGCAGCCCGGAGGGAGGAGCGCTCTTTCCGAACGACCTCTGATAGTCACGGGCAGGGGGGAGAGGGCCGAGCAGGTCTATTTGCCGTGGGGCAGAGGGTGTCAAGGGACGTAGTTAGCGTTGATAGCAGAGCATCAGTGGCTGCATCCGTTGGATGAGAGGTGAACTCATCGATGGGAGCCAGGGTAGATGTTACCACAGAGGAGAAGCAAGAGGGACATAGGCTGCGAAGGTTGCGGCGGAAGGTCACATGGCCTTATCCCACTATATGTGAGAAAGTATGTCTCCAGTCTGCTTCTAATGCAGGAGTTGATAGCAAAATTACTCTTATACCTGTAGTAAACTTGGAAATCAATTGAGTCAAACAAATCATCACAATATTTATTGGAAGAGGCCATTCTAAAAACACCAATGAAACACCACTGTCAAGGGTCATGCTGTGTTGAGTAACAACGTCTTTCCAGTTTTTCGTAAGGGGATTTATTTTTCATGCAATCAAAAGACATGTTTCTGTGCAGGTTTTCGCATTAAGACAATAATCTGTTCCATTCTCATGCTAATGATCGGTTTCATTTTTTCTTTTAAAATGTCAGCTCATACATGTGTTCATAAGGAAGTTTTCAGATGAATCCTCATGGCACAAACTGCCAGTTACAAAAAGACAGATGAAAACAAAGTTTGCGTGACATAGTTTAAGAACCTCTCATGCGAATCCAGAGGACAATCAGCGTATGGTGAAATGTCTGGCAGAAAAGTCTCTCCATGACAATAGAGCTCACAGACATGTCACCGTTGCGATCACTGCAGATGCATTCCGTGTCTGTACAGCGTTAGGCAACTACAGAAAAGCTTGAAAAACCTGCTGTAGCGAGGGCCACGACATGTTTCCAAGAAGCTCCGGTTCAAGGCATTTTTTTAATATTTTTTGGAGACACCCGAGGCTTACTTAACAAAAGCAAATATATTTGGAAGGGTCAAAATGTTCCTCGCTATGAATCGTTTATAATGAATTTTCCGTTATAATAAAGGAGATATTATTAAGAATGTGATTGGATTATAATGAAAGCTACGTTGTCATAAAGAAGATTTTATTACAAATGTGATGGGATTGTGGGGGTGATATCCTTAATTGAAGGTGAAAGGTCAAGATTGGGAACATGGTTCATTGTCTATCTTCTAGTTTATTTGTTGTTGTTTTTTACACTTAAAAAATCCTGAATCACAAGCATTTCATTTTTACATTTGTTTTTTAAATATGTTTTAATAAAAATAAAAATTGAACGTTCATTTCATGCAATCAAATGAGGTGTTTCTGGACATGTTATCGCAGTAAGAAAATAATCTGTTCCATTCTCATGATACTGATTTGTGTCATTCATCATTTACAATTTTCAGTACAGAAAAGTTTCACAAGGAAGTTTACACATTGTTTAAGAATGGAAAAACACTTGATAACTTGACTGTTCCCATCTGTGCAATGAGCTCATTTAATCTTTGCATGTCACTGTCACAATCAGGTTCATCCAGATTCAGATTCAGAACACTTTATTGATCCCGGGGGAAACTCCTTTGCAGCAACGGCACACAGTCTCGCAAAAGCACACAGGGGTAAGGGTGTGAGGTAAAATATTAGAAAAGTGCACACAGGGATAGAGGGGTGGGAGCAAAAATGGTGGGTGAATCCACACAGGGGAGGGGGGGGGGGGGGGGGGGGGGCAGAGGCTTGGATAAATGATTATGTACAGACTATACAATTACAATTATACAAGTATTGGTCTTGTAGAATATACAATGTTGTGTCAGGATGTACAGGATTTACATGATATACAGGGTTTTAGCAGGATATACATAGTTATATTACAGATCTGGACTACTTCCAGACTCTCCAGTAGTCAAAAGTGTCAAAAGATTCAGTGATTTATAATTAACGCTGGCACTATATGTAGTTATAAATTATATACATGTATAATACGATGTTTCATTAAAGTTAAATGCAGTTAGACCATGAATGAGAAGAGTACCGTATTTTTTGCACTACAGGGCGCACTGGATTATAAGGCGCAGTGTCAATGAATGGTCTATTTTTGATCTTTTTTCATATATAAAGCGCACCGGACTATAAGGCGCATTAAGCGGAAAAAAACCTGTCAGATAAATCAGTCGAATAATATTATGGTGAAGCACAGTATGTATTACTCCGCGACGCTCCTGGCTACGGTAGCCGTAATGCTGCAAGCGGTGCAGCTTTGTAGTTTACCAAAGTCATACTAAAACATTTTGATTTAGCGCCATGAGCGCCTTGTACCACACAAAATCGCTTAGAGGTCAGTTAACAAAATAATTCATCCATATATAAAGCGCTTCAGATTATAAGGCGCAGTGTCGTTTTTTTGAGAAAAATAAAGGCTTTTAAGTGCGCCCTATAGTCCGAAAAGTACGGTAGTTCATATTTAGGCATCTTTCTTCCCTACGGGTATTACAGAGATGTTTTTATGAATAAAATATTATTCATAAGTTCAAATGGTGTATTGTAACTATGTGCAGTGTAAGATATACATGTATGTCTCCATTAGAAGCCATTTGATTTATAACATGTAGATTCACAGTGATTCAGCATCACTGACACACACTGTATTTACAGCACTCAGCAAGATCATCATGTGCTAAGATGACATTCCTCACGTGGATGTACTGTCCTGCATGCTTTAGAATGATTGTAACCAGGATTCTTCAGTGCTAGATAATGACCCATTCATTTGAATGAGGTGTGTTGAAGCTGGGAAACATCTAAAACATTCAGGACAGAGGGCCTCGAGGACCAGGGTTGGGGACCACTGTCTTACTATCTGCTCTATCATTCTCTCCGAGAGATACAGGCACACTGGTGCCTAAAACCATGTAGAAATACGTCCATTAATGACAGTGTCGTAACACCTCAATGTGTTTACCTTTCAGCAGATGTTGAAAGGTCAAAAGACATTGTTCAAAACTATTCACAAGATTTCATCTTCCTAGCACACTGTCAAAACCTGACTCTGCCTATTGTATTGTTTCGAAGGGCATTGAAGGGCTTCAAACCAAGACACCTTAGACAGTCTTGTCTAAGTCCCACAGGACTTAGAGGATGAGTGTAATTGATGTTACAGTATAAAATGGAACCTGTCAGAGTTAGAAGGGTTTGAAACATCCAAACTTTGTGACATATTTAGGTATTTCCTTTATGTCTGAAGTAGAAATATGACCTTCTACTGGTATAAAAGCAGTTTGTGGTTTGAAAACCTAAATCAGTTGATGAGGACTTATGGCCAGTTGGTAACTGGTCCTTAACCTAATAGGTTTATTTATGAAAGTATTTTTCTTCGAATGTTATTCACTTAATTAAAACAACATAGTCTATTAAAACTGTTCATCTCTCAGGAGCATCTCACGATGATGCATTTCACCAAATTTCTTGTTCTGACCTTGACTGTCTCACAAACAATGAGTCTGGTAAGAATAATTGTTCAATTTCTCAATGTTTTTTTGTATATTAATAACCACTTATAACTCATCTGTATCACTTAACCTATAACCTGAACACTAATCATGTTTATATTATTATTTTCTTAAGCTCGAACCCAGGATCAAGGGTAAATTAGTTCCGTCCAGACACTCATGTGATTGATTGATAATAATACAATATTTATTGATAACCATGACATGGAATATGTTTGACTTTGGCAGAGTGGAATGTCTACAGGGGAAGCGCTCCCTACCGCCTCGTGTGACACATACGTGCATACATATATGATATGAGGCATGGAGCAATGGATATATAATCCCCCCGATAGACAGAAGACAGATATACATATAGTCAGACAGACAGACAACAGGGGAAGAAAGGGGATGGTGGTGAGAGGCAACAGCACTGAGCCTTAGCCTGTCTGTGTGAGTGTTAGATATCTGCACAGCCTTTGAAGGCAGTCTTACCAGACGAGGCCCAATGGGCTTGCACTAGCCAAGTCAGGTGTGTTCATGATTGATTGCTTGCGCTACCTGAGTGCTTATGCTGCTAGTGCATGTGAAGGAGAGAATGATGACGTGTACTGAGGTGTGTGAATGAGTGATGATGTATACTGAGATGTATAAATAGGTAATGTATACTGAGTTGTGTGAATGGATGATATGTACTGATTGTATGACTCAGTGATGACGCGGGCAGCCCGAGTGTCATGCCAGAACATTTGAACATAATTAAAAATGATTATATAATAATAATAATAATAATTTAAAACAATTGTGTGCAATAACATTGTACTTTGTATGAAGCTTCACTTTTTTGTGGATGAAAACAACATGACTGTCAATTTGAAGGATAATCGACAACATTGTGTGCTGTGTTGACATATCAAATACACCCAGGAAGCATATTTAACATGTCATGACAATATTTTTGTTTGCTACTAATTTTGGTTTTGATTATCACCTAATGATTGAAAACTACTGTTGTGATACCTTCAGGCTGAAAAATAATTGTATTATCTTACAAGTCCTCTATTGTGAAAGTCTTCAGTTATTCCATAGTCTTTACATTGGAGTCACTTTATGTTTTTCTTTTTTAAGAAATGGAAGAAGTTAAGAGCATCACTGACATCAATAAAGGTAAGGATGAATTTCGTCATAACTGGCCAAACAGTAGCCTATACTTTCTACTGACCATTTATTTTTACAACTTTACACAATGTCCTTTGTCCCCAACGTTGTTTATCATTTTGCCATTGTTCCTTCAGATCTGAAACTACCGGGTGGAGATATAGTAGAAGTGAGAGTTTGCGTCACATACAGTGTTATTCTGATCTTAACATTTTGAACAGGGATCTGAACACCAAACTAAAAGTCTGAGTCAATCTGTTTTCTTCTTATGCTCTATAGCTGAATGGCAACCTAAGGAACGCCATACTGGATACAGACGTGCTATGGACATCTCCACTTAGAGCCTGCCGATGAATATTTGTTGCATATCCATCTTCCAGATCTTGTGATCGGTCCACACTCTGTAAATTAATATAACCCTAACCCTGTTTGTAGATAAAAGTGTTGCCTTGATGGAGTACTGCAGTTTCTCGGAGGAGGGTCTGTGTGGGATGAGCCGCTGTTCCAAGATTGAGGCGAACAACTGGAATAGAGTCGTGAACGCTGTTGGGGGTCCCTCTAGTGACCACACCAACCTGGATTCCAGCATTAATGGTGAAACATGGAAATCATTAGCCGTCATTTTCTTACATATCAAAGCAATTTGCTGTAAATTAAGCTAATCTAGCAGCCAGCCATTAATAGAGGAATCTCTTGTATCCTAGTCAGTATAATTATACTATATACTATATATTATATTATGTATGAACAATATTTTGAATATTTAAAATATTAATACCTTTAAAGTGGGCATGTTAAATCTATGAATAAATATATTTCTATCCTTTTTTCATCTTTTTTTTCTGGAGGGACTGGATGGTTCTTGTACTCCAGCACAGTTTCAGGACAGGAGGGGGACTCAGCCTGGCTGGAAAGCAGGACAATGACCCCCAACAGGACATGCAATGTCCAGTGTCTTCAGTTCTACTACTACCACAGTGGGAACCAGTCAGACCAGCTGAACATCTGGATTAGAGAATACCAAGATCAGAGCGACTCCAGAGGAACACTGCGCCTCATGGGACAGGTCACAGGTGGGGGCAGTGGCGGATCTAGGGTATCAGGCACCCGAGGGCAGATTACTGTTGTGCGCCCCGCCCACTTCCTCCAAGAAGAATTAGAACAAGCAAAACTCTTAGCATAGTTTTTCATATGGATTTTAGTTGTATTATTTTGCGCCCCTTCTAACTTTGTGCCCGGGGGCGCCCCTCCCCCGCCCCTTCCCCCCAGATTCGCCACTGGGTGGGGGTATTTGGGGAGAGGAGGTGGGGTATTTGGGGAGAGGAGGTGGGGTAGTTTGGACATGATGAACACCAAGAATAAATTCAATCTTACACACCTCTCGATAATCCTGAAATGCGTTGTCTTTTTGTCTCAGGTCCACCATCGAATCGCTGGCAGCTGCACCATGTGCCTCTGAACGCTACCAGAAGCTTCCAGGTGGAGTTTCAGGTGCGTAAAGGAGCAGGAACTTCTACAGGAGGATTCGCCATCGACGACATCAACCTATCAGAGACCGAGTGCCCAGACCTGACCTGGCAGATCAAGAATTTTGAGAACCTTCTAACAACTAGCACCTTTAGCAGCTTTCTGTACAGCCCTCGACTGTACTCTACTGAAGGATATGCATACCAGATAGCTCTTCGATTATTCAGGAGTTATTTTGGCATACATGTGCGTCTGGTGTCTGGTCAGTATGATGACCAGCTCCAGTGGCCTTGTCCTTGGAGGCAGGTGACCTTCCAGGCTCTGGACCAGAACCCTCAGATCCAGCTTCAGATGTCCAAAAGATTCAGCCTCACCACTGACCCAGCACTGTTAATGGTGAGCTTGGATAGTTCCTGTACTTGTTTACTACTGTACCAAGATGATACTACCACTATCTACATGTAATCATTTAGCAGACACTTTTATCCAAGCGTCCAAGTTCATCTAAATTAATCAAACCATAATAATACTACTTTGGGGAAGAAAGATGGCTCAAAGGTTAAGGCATTGGCCTCATGAACGGAAGGTTGTGAGATCAAGCCCACGCTGTGGCTATATTACTTTGTGTCCTTGGGCAAGGCACTTCCCCCTACTTGCCTCAGGGAGAATGTGCCTGTACTTACTGTAAGTCGCTTCGGATAAAAGTGTCTGTTAAATGAATTGATGTAAATGTACTTTTCAACAATTACATCTAATCTGATTTATCAAATAGCCATGTGCAGTGCAATGTAACACATTGTTAAATTATAATAAATAAACTTTTCATTTCACAGGAACCTTTGTATGGGACAAACCAAGTAAGGTTGGAACGCTTTACACTAATGAGAACAATGAGAAGTTCTATGGAAACACTCTGGTAGGAAGAGGGTTCTTCAGCTATCTGAGTGACATGAAAACCAAAAACTACCTAAAGGGAGGCGATGCCATCTTCCTTTCCTCCTTCCAAGGTAACTGCCAAGATTCCAAGCTCACCACAACTGATACCTAGGCTGCGTGCTATGTTGAAATGATTGCACTTTCAGTCCCAGGTGTATTGAACGGAATGCATTTGAAGTGGGTATTTGGTGTGTAGATATTGTACTTGGTGGTTTGACTTGATGATACAGTAGCTACTCATTCAACATTGTTTGAACATTTCTTTTTGGCACCAGACATATCCGCTCTCCTCCAGAACAATTCTCTTCCATGCCCTACACACCCACCTAAGAATTTTAGTAGCCAGACACCACAGTACCTGGACAAGGGTACATGTGCCACAAGGTACGAAATACACTTGAAGTAAAGCTGTTTGGAAAATAATACCTTACTTCGATTGTAGCTACATTTAAATGTGTTGTTTCCCTTATATAAGAGCTCTGAAATATTAATTTGAAACTTTGTTGTAGGCTCCTTACTACAACCACCTTGCCCCCTACAACAACCACCCTGTCCCCTACAATAACCAGTCTGCCCCCTAAAACAACCACCATGCCCCCTACAACAACCACCCTGACCCCTACAACAACCACCCTGCCCCCTAAATCAACCACCATGCCCCCTACAACAACCACCCTGCCCCCTAAAACAACCACCATGCCCCCTGCAACAACCACCCTGCCCCCTAAAACAACCACCATGCCCCCTACAACAACCACCCTACCCCCTACAACAACCACCCTGACCCCTACAACAACCACCCTGCCCCCTAAAACAACCACCCTGCCCCCTACAACAACCGCTCTGCCCCCCAGAACAACTGAAGAAGATGACAGGTAAACTAAGTTCATGTCAATTCCATCTGAAGCATTCTGTAAAAAATGTGGCAATATTGAAGCAACACAATAAAAAGTATGACGTCACGGGGATGATGACAAAACCCTCCAAAAGGAATGTGGTATATTTACACAATGTAAAAAATAATGTTCTTGATCAAGACGAAACGTTTAATTTATGCCCTTCTTTTCCTCTGCAGTATTTTTGGCTTCTCTCCTGGTGTGGCGTCTTCCCCTGTGCTGCTGTTACTGACTCTCCTGTTTCTGCTGACTTCCTGATGCGTGTGCCCTGCCTCCTGACAGCACGCATCACTGACCTGCAATTGACAATATGTTACCTTTGGTGAATGACCAAACATGTTTTGTCTGTGAAAAGGATTGTACCCTGTACTGTGATATGTTGCTAGACAAGTTTTCTCCAGTCTGTTCAAATGTTTTTCACTCTAACAATACTTATCTGTCACAAAGGTATTCACATGCACCCATAGAAATGTCAAAAGCGAGTATACAAAGCTACTATAATAAAAATGGGTTTTGGTAAATATTTAATTTGTAATAATTAAATATTGTATTGCAACTCTGTACAATACATTGTCCACAGTACATGTCTCCAATAAAAGCAGTTTGATATAGTAAGTAGATTTTCAGAGGTTATTTCTAATGGTGATTTAGCATTGTTGATAATATGAACCTACTTTATGTTTGAATTCCTGAGTCCCATCTCCGGGAATGTACTGTGAATTGCGTGGCGAACTATCTCCCCACAGCCCTCAGGTGGGACAGAAACTATAGATATTCGACATCATAAAAAAACTTTCCTTTTCATGTGATAAAACAACACCTTAAAACGTATGGCAAACAGACCACAGAGTTCACTTGTACTTTCTGGATGATAAACGTCCAGTCGTGTTATTTAAAACTGAGGTCTATTAGGAGCCATAGTTGTTTCTGGACACCAAATTTGAGTTGACGGTATCTCAGACTCTAGACTGTAACAATGGCGTTCACATCACCCCTGGTTTTTAAGTCACTTTTAATGATCAAGGCTAAGATGACCAGCCAGCCAATTAAAAGTCAAGCCTGCAAACAGGACAGGTGAAAGAAGATTAGGAGTGTCATAGACACAAGTACCTGACAGGGTGAAATGGCTTTAAACAGACTAGTTGCACACCAGCCCTTTGTGCATTGAAAACCAGTTTAGGGATGTGTACTTTATGTTTGCAATAAACTTCTGCTGACAATGAGTAAGTCATACCAAACCAGTGACTGACAGTTAAGGTGTTGCTCCTTAGTGAAAAGTCCAAAAGAACAGTTGTTCTTCAAACGGTCTTTGTGAACGCCCATTTTAAATTTGCTTGTAGACATTTGTATATGTTATTCCAGGAAACACCTTAATACATAGCACTTATTTCCTGTTACGTGTTGTAGAAAGAATTGTCTTTTGTCCAATGACTGACGACACAGTCCTGATCTTTGAATGTGGTTTGGAAAAAAACAGTTTATGCATTTCATGATGTCAAAACAAGAAGGACCAACCCAAAAGATAGACATTCACAACCCAAGCTCAGTTGATGAGGAGTTGTACCTGTCAACAACTGGTTTTCCATGTAAGATTTCTCTCTTACTATATCGCTAGATCAAGGAATAGATTCAATGACATATTAATTCTAGATTTGTATTCAGTGATTGAATTGCAACTTCATGGTTTACGCACACACACAAAAGACTGTGTACTTAGCTTGACTGAATGTCTCAAGAACACCTCAAGATTATGTATTTCAATTTTTTTCTTGTGGTGAGCTTACTTGTTTCGCAAACACTGAGTCTGGTAAGAATTTTACGTGATTATACCTTGTTACTGTTGTTGTTTTTTGCTACTGTTGTTTATTTATTTGAAAATATGAATTAATCTATCATTCATTCACTTCAACATTAAACTGAAAACCCTTTCTTCTAGCCTGAACCGAGGATCAAAGGTAAAAACAAAATTATGTTGAAAAAATTTCATATATTTCATATATTATATTCTATGTTTATTATGCTCTTATGCTGTCAGTCTGGATGCAAACATAAATGCCTGGGTTGGGTAGAAGATGATAAATATCATTCACAATGTCTCTCGTGTTTTTCAAGAAATTGACGAAAAGAAGGACATCTCTGAAATAAATAAAGGTTAAGTTGTGTTGTTGTGCAGTGTCTTTTACTACCATCAGAATTTTACAAAATACCATGTTTTGAATGTGTACCAACGTTGTTAATCATTTTCCCATTGTTCCTTCAGATCTGAAACTACCGGGTGGAGATATATTAGAAGTGAGAGTTTGCGTCACATATAGTGTTATTCTGATTTTAACATTTTGAACAGGGATCTGAACACCAAACTAACACTCTAAGTCAATCTGTTTTCTTCTTATGCTCTATAGCTGAATGGCAACCTCAGGAACGCCATACTGGATACAGACGAGCTATGGACATCTCCAGTTCCCTACGTACTTAACAAAAGCCTAAGTAAAGCTCACACTTAATAGATGAATGTATTGCTGGTTCAGTGTAATCAATGGCCTCAATATTACTTTGGACTTTTCTTAAAGCCATGAACGCCAAAGGAATAATCCTCAGAGCTTTCGACCAGTTCAGACTGAAGACGTGCATTGACTTCAAGCCAAGGACCTCTGAGCTGTACTACATAACCGTTCAGCATCTTGCCGGGTATGTCAGTCTTTAATTATGTCGATAATACATTTTGATAACCTAGGACAAGTTGGTTACACTTTTGCAGTGACATAAAACGAGACAATTGTCGGATAAAGATAATGGTAGAATAATTCCGCGTAAGTAGAAAATACTTTCCAAGATGTAGCATGGCCATATTATCAAAAGATTTCCATAGATATTTTTGCCAGATGTTTTGTTTATGTGAGCTAGAAGTTTAGGTTCCTATTGTCAAAAGACAGATTTATTAGGCTATTGTTCCTTTTCCTTGTGCATTTAAGTCATAAGGGAAAAATGCGTATTTTATTATGTTAGGGCTTAAAATATGTAACATGTTAGACTACATACAAATATTTGTCAATATTACCTTGTAGATGTTACTCATATATAGGGAAAGTAATCCGCGATGGACAAGTGGTATCTATTGGAAGTGGTTGTGACGACATGTCAGTAGTGGAGCATGAGTTCATGCATGCGCTTGGCTTCTATCATGAGCAGTCCAGATCCGACAGAGATGATTATGTGCAGATTGTCTGGGAAAACATTTTGAAAGGTATGATGAGCTAATTGTGCACAATTTCAAATTCATGCAATGTCTTTGAACGGTTCATAATGCTGCAACGTTTGAGGTAGGCCCACGTATTGTGACATTTAGTGTAACATTTTACGATTTTATGGTGACAGGTTACGAACAGAATTTTGACAAAACAACGGTCACTCAAACCACCAACCTAAATACTCAGTATGACTACAACTCAGTGATGCACTATGGCAAAAACTTCTTTACCAACGGCAACGGATCCACCATCTTCACCCTTCAGCCCCAGTTCCAGGATGTGATTGGCCAGCGCCTCGAAATGAGTCCCAACGACGTCCTGAAGATCAACAGGCTCTATAGCTGTAGTAAGTAGGCCTTAGAGCCTGCCGATGAATATTTGTTGCATATCCATCTTCCAGATCTTGTGATCGGTCCACACTCTGTAAATTAATATAACCCTAACCCTGTTTGTAGATAAAAGTGTTGCCTTGATGGAGTACTGCAGTTTCTCGGAGGAGGGTCTGTGTGGGATGAGCCGCTGTTCCAAGATTGAGGCGAACAACTGGAATAGAGTCGTGAACGCTGTTGGGGGTCCCTCTAGTGACCACACCAACCTGGATTCAGGCATAAATGGTGAAACATGGAAATCATTAGCCGTCATTTTCTTACATATCAAAGCAATTTGCTGTAAATTAAGCTAATCTAGCAGCCAGCCATTAATAGAGGAATCTCTTGTATCCTAGTCAGTATAATTATACTATATACTATATATTATATTATGTATGAACAATATTTTGAATATTTAAAATATACATACCTTTAAAGTGGGCATGTTAAATCTATGAATAAATTTATTTCTATTCTTTTTTCATCTTTTTTTTCTGGAGGGACTGGATGGTTCTTGTACTCCAGCACAGTTTCAGGACAGGAGGGGGACTCAGCCTGGCTGGAAAGCAGGACAATGACTCCCAACAGGACATGCAATGTCCAGTGTCTTCAGTTCTACTACTACCACAGTGGGAACCAGTCAGACCAGCTGAACATCTGGATTAGAGAATACCAGGATCAGAGCGACTACAGAGGAACACTGCGCCTCATGGGACAGGTCACAGGTGGGGGCAGTGGCGGATCTAGGGTATCAGGCACCCGAGGGCAGATTAATGTTGTGCGCCCCGCCCACTTCCTCCAAGAAGAATTAGAACAAGCAAAACTCTTAGCATAGTTTTTCATATGGATTTTAGTTGTATTATTTTGCGCCCCTTCTAACTTTGTGCCCGGGGGCGCCCCTCCCCCCCCCCCCCTAGATTTGCCACTGGGTGGGGGTATTTGGGGAGAGGAGGTGGGGTATTTGGGGAGAGGAGGTGGGGTAGTTTGGACATGATGAACACCAAGAATAAATTCAATCTTACACACCTCTCGATAATCCTGAAATGCGTTGTCTTTTTGTGTCAGGTCCACCATCGAACCGCTGGCAGCTGCACCATGTGCCTCTGAACGCTACCAGAAGCTTCCAGGTGGAGTTTCAGGTGCGTAAAGGAGCAGGAAGTTCTACAGGAGGATTCGCCATCGACGACATCAACCTATCAGAGACCGAGTGCCCCGACCTGACCTGGCAGATCAAGAATTTTGAGAACCTTCTAACAACTAGCACCTTTAGCAGCTTTCTGTACAGCCCTCGACTGTACTCTACTGAAGGATATGCATACCAGATAGCTCTTCGATTATTCAGGAGTTATTTTGGCATACATGTGCGTCTGGTGTCTGGTCAGTATGATGACCAGCTCCAGTGGCCTTGTCCTTGGAGGCAGGTGACCTTCCAGGCTCTGGACCAGAACCCTCAGATCCAGCTACAGATGTCCAAAAGATTCAGCCTCACCACTGACCCAGCACTGACTGAGGGGGTTAATGGTGAGCTTGGATAGTTCCTGTACTTGTTTACTACTGTACCAAGATGATACTACCACTATCTACATGTAATCATTTAGCAGAAACTTTAATCCAAGCGTCCAAATTCATCTAAATTAATCAAACCATAATAATACTCCTTTGGGGAAGTAAGATGGCTCAAAGGTTAAGGCATTGGCCTCATGAACGGAAGGTTGTGAGATCGAGCCCTTGCTGTGGCTATATTACTTTGTGTCCTTGGGCAAGGCACTTCCCCTACTTGAGAATGTGCCTGTACTTACTGTAAGTTGCTTTGGATAAAAGTGTCTGTTAAATGAATGTAAATGTACTTTTCAACAATTACATCTAATCTGATTTATCAAATAGCCATGTGCAGTGCAATGTAACACATTGTTAAATTATAATAAATAAACTTTTCATTTCACAGGAACCTTTGTATGGGACAAACCAAGTAAGGTTGGAACGCTTTACACTAATGAGAACAATGAGAAGTTCTATGGAAACACTCTGGTAGGAAGAGGGTTCTTCAGCTATCTGAGTGACATGAAAACCAAAAACTACCTAAAGGGAGGCGATGCCATCTTCCTTTCCTCCTTCCAAGGTAACTGCCAAGATTCCAAGCTCACCACAACTGATACCTAGGCTGCGTGCTATGTTGAAATGATTGCACTTTCAGTCCCAGGTGTATTGAACGGAATGCATTTGGTGTGTAGATATTGTACTTGGTGGTTTGACTTGATGATACAGTCGCTACTCATTCAACATTGTTTGAACGTTTCTTTTTGGCACCAGACATCTCCGCTCTCCTCCAGAACAATTCTCTTCCATGCCCTACACTACCACCTAAGAATTTTAGTAGCCAGACACCACAGTACCTGGATGAGGGTACATGTGCCACAAGGTAGGAAATACACTTGAAGTAAACCTGATTGGAAAGTAATGCTTTATTTCTATTGTAGCTACATTAGAAGTAATTATTATTATATATTATATATATATATATATATATATTATTAGTAATTACATTACCCCTGCGTTTGAGGCTGCGCCATTCACGGGCCCAAGCACAGTGGCTGCTAAAACTGACATTGGTGCTACCCCAGCCCCAAGCTGGGCATTGTTTATCTCTATCCAGAGATAAGATGTAGCATGAGTTCTGTTCCTCACTATCTCCAACCGTCCCTGGATCCCTCACTGAATTGCTCCTCCCAAGGTTTCTTCCATTTTTTCTCGATAGTGAGTTGCTCTGGGAGTTTTTCCTTGTCTTCCTTGAGGATTTGGGTTGGTTGAGGGGCAGTTCTATGGGTGTGTGAGCCCTTAGTGTCATTGCTTGTAAAAAGGGACTATGCAAACAAATGTCGATTTGACTTGTCCCACTGTACTTGACACCTTAAAACTAACTTACTACTATGTATACACCCCCCCCACCCCCCGTACGATATATATACCCATCCTTCTTGTACTAACTGTGCCCACTTTCCACCTTGTACATGTTTATTTTTTACTCCTATACATGTTCTATGTTGCTCTTCTTGTCACAGTGAATTCTATGTTTGTTAATCTTGCATAGCGAATAAACCTGATTCTGATTCTAATTAAATGTGTTGTTTACCTCATATACAAGCTCTAAAATATTAATTTGAAATGTTGTTGCAGGTTCATTACTACAACCACCTTGCACCCTACAACAACCACCCTGCCCCCTAAAACAACCACCTGGCCCCCTACAACAACCACCCTGCCCCCTACAACAACCACTCTGCCCCCAACAACAACCACTCTGCCCCCTACAACAACCCCTCTGCCCCCAACAAACACCACTCTGCCCCCTACAACAACCACTCTGCCCCCTACAACAACCACTCTGCCCCCTATAACAACCACTCTGCCACCAACAACAACCACTCTGCCCCCTACAACAACCACCCTGCCCCCTACAACAACCACCCTGCCCCCTACAACAACCACCCTGCCCCCTACAACAACCACTCTGCCCCCTACAACAACCACTCTATCCCCTACAACAACCACTCTGCCCCCTACAACAACCACTCTGCCTCTTACAACAACCACTCTGCCCCCTACAACAACCACCCTGACCCCTACAACAACCACCTTGCCCCCTACAACAACCACCTTACCCCCAACAACAACCACTCTGCCTCCTGCAACAACCACTCTGCCCCCTACAACAACCACTCTGCCCCCAACAACAACCACTCTGCCCCCTACAACAACCACCCTGCCCCCTGCAACAACCACCCTGACCCCTACAACAACCACCTTGCCCCCTACAACAACCACCTTGCCCCCAACAACAACCACTCTGCCCCCTACAACAACCACCTTGCCCCCTACAACAACCACCCTGCCCCCTACAACTACCACTCTGCCCCCTACAACAACCACTCTGCCCTCTAAAACAACCACCTTGCCCCCTACAACAACCACTCTGCCCCCTACAACAACCACCCTGCCCCCTACAACAACCACCCTGCCCCCTACAACAACCACCCTGACCCCTACAACAACCACTTTGCCCCCTAAAACAACCAACCTGCCACCTACAACAACCACCCTGCTCCCTACACCAACCACCCTGACCCCTACACCAACCACCCTGACCCCTAAAACAACCACCCTGCCCCCTACAACAACCACTCTGCCCCCTACAACAACCACCCTGCCCCCTACAACAACCACTCTGCCCCCTACAACAACCACTCTGCCCCCTACAACAACCACTCTGCCCCCTACAACTACAACCCTGCCCCCTATAACAACCACCCTGCCCCCTACAACAACCACCCTGCCCCCAACAACAACCACTCTGCCCCCTACAACAACCACCCTGCCCCCTATAACAACCACCCTGCCCCCTACAACAACCACCCTGCCCCCTACAACAACCACCCTGCCCCTTACAACAACCACCCTGCCCCCTACAACAACCACCCTGTCCCCAACAAAAACCACCCTGCCCCCTACAACAACCGCTCTGCCCCCCAGAACAACTGAAGAAGATGAAAGGTAAACTAAGTTCATGTTAATTCCATCTGAAGCATTCTGTAAAAAATATGGCAATATTGAAGCAACACAATAAAAAGTATGACATCAAGGAGATGATGACAAATCCCTCCAAAAGGAATGTGGTATATTTACACATTGTAAAAAATAATGTTTTTGATCAAGACGAAACGTTTAATTGATGCCCTTCTTTTCCTCTGCAGTATTTTTGGCTTCTCTCCTGGTGTGGCGTCTTCCCCTGTGCTGCTGTTACTGACTCTCCTGTTTCTGCTGACTTCCTGATGCGTGTGCCCTGCCTCCTGACAGCATGCATCACTGACCTGCAATTGACAATATGTTACCTTTGGTGAATGACCAAAAATATTCCCATGCACCCATAGAAATGTCAAAACTCTACTGCATCATTTGTATTATTTGTATCATTTGCATTATTTGTTTATATGTATAATATCTGTAGTGTTTTTTACATTGTATTCATTTGTATTTGTATTTTATTAGTATGCCACATATATGTTCTATGTTTGCTCATTCCTGCCAAAGTGAATTCTATGTTTGTTAACCCTTGTTGTTGTTTCTAATGGTGATTTAGCATTGTTGATAATATGAACCTACTTTATGTTTGAATTCCTGAGTCCCATCTCCGGGAATGTACTGTGAATTGCGTGGCTAACTATCTCCCCACAGCCCTCAGGTGGGACAGAAACTATAGATATTTGACATCATTACATTTTACATTTATTCATTTAGCAGATGCCTTTATCCAAAGCGACTTACAAGAGAGAGCTTTTACAGAGCATCAGTCATTGAGCATAGCAACGTGGTAGACCCCGAACACAGTGTTTTTTTTTTAGATCGTGAATCATACATCATGAGAACCAATAAGTGCCAAGGGAAGAACTATGAATGCATAACACAACGATTGTGAACATAAAGCAAGAGATACCACAACAACACTGGCAAGTCACCATATGGGGACCAACAAATTGTTATAAACAACATTAGATTATGTGAAGTGCCATACTATTCCTAAGTGCCATTAAATTCTCGAAATAAGTGAGTTTTAAGCCTTCTTTTGAAGGTGAGAAGGAAGTCTGTGCTTCTGATGGAGGTGGGGAGTTGATTCCACTATTGGGGAGCCAGGCAGTGGAAGAGTTTGTGTTGCGCTCGGGCGCTCTTGAGGGGGAGTACCACTAGACGGTTGTCAGCAGATGACCGTAGGTGGCGGGTGGGGGTATAGGGCTGGAGGAGAAAGTTGATATAGGTCAGGGCAGTCCCGTTTACAGCCCTGAAGGTCAGCACCAGGGTCTTGAATCTGATGCGGGCCATGATAGGAAGCCAGTGGAGGGCGATGAGGAGTGGGGTGACATGACAGCGTCTGGGTAGGTTGAAAACCAGACGAGCGGCTGCATTTTGTATCCTCTGAAGGGGACGGATTGCATTTGCAGGAAGGCCGGCTAGTAGCGAGTTGCAGTAATCCAGCTTTGTGATGACAAGGGCTTGGACTAGCAGTTGGGTGGAATGTTGAGAGAGGTATTTTCTGATTTTCCTGATGTTGTAGAGGGTGAATCTACATGACCGAGAGACTGCGGCAATGTGAGAGTGAGGGAGAGCTCGTCGTCCAAGGTGACCCCCAGGTTCCTGGCAGAGGATGAAGGGGTCACTGATGCAGATCCCATAGTGATAGAAAGATCGTTGGTGATTGAGGGTTTGGCAGGGACGATGAGGAGTTCTGTTTTGGTGAGATTCAGCTGGAGGTGATGTCTGGTCATCCAGGCTGAAATGTCAGAGAGGCAGGCCTCGATTCCGGTCAATATCACTTGATCGGTTGGGGGAAAGCTGCGTGTCGTCAGCGTAGCAGTGATAGGAGAAGCCATGGGAGACGATGATTGGCCCGAGTGAGGTGGTGTATAGGGAGAATAGGAGTGGACCAAGGACGGAACCCTGTGGGACCCCAGTGGAGAGCAGGCGGGTACCAGATGTTTTTCCTCCCCAGGAGACTTGATAGGATCTTCCTGTCAGGTAGGATGAGACAGTGCCAGTGATGCCCATATCTTCGAGTGTGGAGAGCAGGATCTGGTGGTTGACTGTGTCGAATGCTGCGGAGAGGTCTAGCAGAATGACAACAGAAGACCTTAAGGCTGCTCTGGCAGACTGGAGGGCCGTGGTAACCGACAGGAGGGCAGTCTCAGTGGAGTGGCCGGTCTTGAAGCCCGACTGGTTAGGGTCCAGAAGGTTGTTCTGGGAGAGAAAGCTTGACAGTTGGTTGGCTACAGCACGCTCGATTGTTTTAGAGAAGAAGGGTAGCAGTGAGACTGGTCCGTAGTTCTGGAGGACTGCTGGGTTAAGAGAGGGTTTTTTGAGTAAGGGTTTGACTATAGCCTGTTTGTATGCTGAGGGAAAAGTGCCAGAGGTGAGTGAGGTGTTGAGGACATGGAGAAGGAACGGTGTAATAGAAGGAGAAATAGTTTGGAAAAGAGGGGAGGGGATTGGGTCAAGGGGGCAAGAGGTGGGGTGGTGGGAGAGAATGAGGTCAGACATGCCTGTTTCAGATAAGGGGGAAAAGGAGGAGAGGCAAGTAGAGGGTGGGAACGGTTAGGCAGGGAGGGTTCAGGGAATTGGCTGCTGATGTCTGCGATTTTATCCCCAAAGAAGCGAGAGAAGTCATCTGCTGTCAAGGTAGAAGGAGGAGAAGGGGGAGGAGGGTTGAGGAGTGAGGAAAAGGTAGAGAACAGTTTGTGGGGGTTAGGAGCGTTGTTCACCTGTTTCAAGAAGTAGTCGGTTTTTGCAGAGAAGGTCTTGGAGGTCTTGGAGAAAGTCTTGAGAAGGGAGTGGTACTTGTTGAGGTCTTGATTATCCTTGGACTTGTGCCACAACCTCTCTGCAGCCCGGAGGGAGGAGTGCTCTTTCCGAACGACCTCTGATAGTCACGGGCAGGGGGGAGAGGGCCGAGCAGGTCTATTTGCCGTGGGGCAGAGGGTGTCAAGGGACGTAGTTAGCGTTGATAGCAGAGCATCAGTGGCTGCATCCGTTGGATGAGAGGTGAACTCATCGATGGGAGCCAGGGTAGATGTTACCACAGAGGAGAAGCAAGAGGGACATAGGCTGCGAAGGTTGCGGCGGAAGGTCACATGGCCTTATCCCACTATATGTGAGAAAGTATGTCTCCAGTCTGCTTCTAATGCAGGAGTTGATAGCAAAATTACTCTTATACCTGTAGTAAACTTGGAAATCAATTGAGTCAAACAAATCATCACAATATTTATTGGAAGAGGCCATTCTAAAAACACCAATGAAACACCACTGTCAAGGGTCATGCTGTGTTGAGTAACAACGTCTTTCCAGTTTTTCGTAAGGGGATTTATTTTTCATGCAATCAAAAGACATGTTTCTGTGCAGGTTTTCGCATTAAGACAATAATCTGTTCCATTCTCATGCTAATGATCGGTTTCATTTTTTCTTTTAAAATGTCAGCTCATACATGTGTTCATAAGGAAGTTTTCAGATGAATCCTCATGGCACAAACTGCCAGTTACAAAAAGACAGATGAAAACAAAGTTTGCGTGACATAGTTTAAGAACCTCTCATGCGAATCCAGAGGACAATCAGCGTATGGTGAAATGTCTGGCAGAAAAGTCTCTCCATGACAATAGAGCTCACAGACATGTCACCGTTGCGATCACTGCAGATGCATTCCGTGTCTGTACAGCGTTAGGCAACTACAGAAAAGCTTGAAAAACCTGCTGTAGCGAGGGCCACGACATGTTTCCAAGAAGCTCCGGTTCAAGGCATTTTTTTAATATTTTTTGGAGACACCCGAGGCTTACTTAACAAAAGCAAATATATTTGGAAGGGTCAAAATGTTCCTCGCTATGAATCGTTTATAATGAATTTTCCGTTATAATAAAGGAGATATTATTAAGAATGTGATTGGATTATAATGAAAGCTACGTTGTCATAAAGAAGATTTTATTACAAATGTGATGGGATTGTGGGGGTGATATCCTTAATTGAAGGTGAAAGGTCAAGATTGGGAACATGGTTCATTGTCTATCTTCTAGTTTATTTGTTGTTGTTTTTTACACTTAAAAAATCCTGAATCACAAGCATTTCATTTTTACATTTGTTTTTTAAATGTTTTAATAAAAATAAAAATTGAACGTTCATTTCATGCAATCAAATGAGGTGTTTCTGGACATGTTATCGCAGTAAGAAAATAATCTGTTCCATTCTCATGATACTGATTTGTGTCATTCATCATTTACAATTTTCAGTACAGAAAAGTTTCACAAGGAAGTTTACACATTGTTTAAGAATGGAAAAACACTTGATAACTTGACTGTTCCCATCTGTGCAATGAGCTCATTTAATCTTTGCATGTCACTGTCACAATCAGGTTCATCCAGATTCAGATTCAGAACACTTTATTGATCCCGGGGGAAACTCCTTTGCAGCAACGGCACACAGTCTCGCAAAAGCACACAGGGGTAAGGGTGTGAGGTAAAATATTAGAAAAGTGCACACAGGGATAGAGGGGTGGGAGCAAAAATGGTGGGTGAATCCACACAGGGGAGGGGGGGGGGGGGGGGGGGGGCAGAGGCTTGGATAAATGATTATGTACAGACTATACAATTACAATTATACAAGTATTGGTCTTGTAGAATATACAATGTTGTGTCAGGATGTACAGGATTTACATGATATACAGGGTTTTAGCAGGATATACATAGTTATATTACAGATCTGGACTACTTCCAGACTCTCCAGTAGTCAAAAGTGTCAAAAGATTCAGTGATTTATAATTAACGCTGGCACTATATGTAGTTATAAATTATATACATGTATAATACGATGTTTCATTAAAGTTAAATGCAGTTAGACCATGAATGAGAAGAGTACCGTATTTTTTGCACTACAGGGCGCACTGGATTATAAGGCGCAGTGTCAATGAATGGTCTATTTTTGATCTTTTTTCATATATAAAGCGCACCGGACTATAAGGCGCATTAAGCGGAAAAAAACCTGTCAGATAAATCAGTCGAATAATATTATGGTGAAGCACAGTATGTATTACTCCGCGACGCTCCTGGCTACGGTAGCCGTAATGCTGCAAGCGGTGCAGCTTTGTAGTTTACCAAAGTCATACTAAAACATTTTGATTTAGCGCCATGAGCGCCTTGTACCACACAAAATCGCTTAGAGGTCAGTTAACAAAATAATTCATCCATATATAAAGCGCTTCAGATTATAAGGCGCAGTGTCGTTTTTTTGAGAAAAATAAAGGCTTTTAAGTGCGCCCTATAGTCCGAAAAGTACGGTAGTTCATATTTAGGCATCTTTCTTCCCTACGGGTATTACAGAGATGTTTTTATGAATAAAATATTATTCATAAGTTCAAATGGTGTATTGTAACTATGTGCAGTGTAAGATATACATGTATGTCTCCATTAGAAGCCATTTGATTTATAACATGTAGATTCACAGTGATTCAGCATCACTGACACACACTGTATTTACAGCACTCAGCAAGATCATCATGTGCTAAGATGACATTCCTCACGTGGATGTACTGTCCTGCATGCTTTAGAATGATTGTAACCAGGATTCTTCAGTGCTAGATAATGACCCATTCATTTGAATGAGGTGTGTTGAAGCTGGGAAACATCTAAAACATTCAGGACAGAGGGCCTCGAGGACCAGGGTTGGGGACCACTGTCTTACTATCTGCTCTATCATTCTCTCCGAGAGATACAGGCACACTGGTGCCTAAAACCATGTAGAAATACGTCCATTAATGACAGTGTCGTAACACCTCAATGTGTTTACCTTTCAGCAGATGTTGAAAGGTCAAAAGACATTGTTCAAAACTATTCACAAGATTTCATCTTCCTAGCACACTGTCAAAACCTGACTCTGCCTATTGTATTGTTTCGAAGGGCATTGAAGGGCTTCAAACCAAGACACCTTAGACAGTCTTGTCTAAGTCCCACAGGACTTAGAGGATGAGTGTAATTGATGTTACAGTATAAAATGGAACCTGTCAGAGTTAGAAGGGTTTGAAACATCCAAACTTTGTGACATATTTAGGTATTTCCTTTATGTCTGAAGTAGAAATATGACCTTCTACTGGTATAAAAGCAGTTTGTGGTTTGAAAACCTAAATCAGTTGATGAGGACTTATGGCCAGTTGGTAACTGGTCCTTAACCTAATAGGTTTATTTATGAAAGTATTTTTCTTCGAATGTTATTCACTTAATTAAAACAACATAGTCTATTAAAACTGTTCATCTCTCAGGAGCATCTCACGATGATGCATTTCACCAAATTTCTTGTTCTGACCTTGACTGTCTCACAAACAATGAGTCTGGTAAGAATAATTGTTCAATTTCTCAATGTTTTTTTGTATATTAATAACCACTTATAACTCATCTGTATCACTTAACCTATAACCTGAACACTAATCATGTTTATATTATTATTTTCTTAAGCTCGAACCCAGGATCAAGGGTAAATTAGTTCCGTCCAGACACTCATGTGATTGATTGATAATAATACAATATTTATTGATAACCATGACATGGAATATGTTTGACTTTGGCAGAGTGGAATGTCTACAGGGGAAGCGCTCCCTACCGCCTCGTGTGACACATACGTGCATACATATATGATATGAGGCATGGAGCAATGGATATATAATCCCCCCGATAGACAGAAGACAGATATACATATAGTCAGACAGACAGACAACAGGGGAAGAAAGGGGATGGTGGTGAGAGGCAACAGCACTGATCCTTAGCCTGTCTGTGTGAGTGTTAGATATCTGCACAGCCTTTGAAGGCAGTCTTACCAGACGAGGCCCAATGGGCTTGCACTAGCCAAGTCAGGTGTGTTCATGATTGATTGCTTGCGCTACCTGAGTGCTTATGCTGCTAGTGCATGTGAAGGAGAGAATGATGACGTGTACTGAGGTGTGTGAATGAGTGATGATGTATACTGAGATGTATAAATAGGTAATGTATACTGAGTTGTGTGAATGAATGATATGTACTGATTGTATGACTCAGTGATGACGCGGGCAGCCCGAGTGTCATGCCAGAACATTTGAACATAATTTAAAATGATTATATAATAATAATAATAATTTAAAACAATTGTGTGCAATAACGTTGTACTTTGTATGAAGCTTCACTTTTTTGTGGATGAAAACAACATGACTGTCAATTTGAAGGATAATCGACAACATTGTGTGCTGTGTTGACATATCAAATACACCCAGGAAGCATATTTAACATGTCATGACAATATTTTTGTTTGCTACTAATTTTGGTTTTTATTATCACCTAATGATTGAAAACTACTGTTGTGATACCTTCAGGCTGAAAAATAATTGTATTATCTTACAAGTCCTCTATTGTGAAAGTCTTCAGTTATTCCATACTCTTTACATTGGAGTCACTTTATGTTTTTTTTTTTTAAGAAATGGAAGAAGTTAAGAGCATCACTGACATCAATAAAGGTGAATTTCGTCATAACTGGCCAAACAGTAGCCTATACTTTCTACTGAACATTTATTTTTACAACTTTACACAATGTCCTTTGTCCCCAACGTTGTTTATCATTTTGCCATTGTTCCTTCAGATCTGAAACTACCGGGTGGAGATATATTAGAAGTGAGAGTTTGCGTCACATACAGTGTTATTCTGATCTTAACATTTTGAACAGGGATCTGAACACCAAACTAAAAGTCTGAGTCAATCTGTTTTCTTCTTATGCTCTATAGCTGAATGGCAACCTAAGGAACGCCATACTGGATACAGACGCGCTATGGACATCTCCACTTAGAGCCTGCCGATGAATATTTGTTGCATATCCATCTTCCAGATCTTGTGATCGGTCCACACTCTGTAAATTAATATAACCCTAACCCTGTTTGTAGATAAAAGTGTTGCCTTGATGGAGTACTGCAGTTTCTCGGAGGAGGGTCTGTGTGGGATGAGCTGCTGTTCCAAGATTGAGGCGAACAACTGGAATAGAGTCGTGAGCGCTGTTGGGGGTCCCTCTAGTGACCACACCAACCTGGATTCCAGCATTAACGGTGAAACATGGAAATCATTAGCCGTCATTTTCTTACATATCAAAGCAATTTGCTGTAAATGAAGCTAATCTAGCAGCCAGCCATTAATAGAGGAATATCTTGTATCCTAGTCAGTATAATTATACTATATACTATATATTATATTATGTATGAACAATATTTTGAATAATTAAAATATACATACCTTTAAAGTGGGCATGTTAAATCTATGAATAAATATATTTCTATCCTTTTTTCATCTTTTTTTCTGGAGGGACTGGATGGTTTTTGTACTCAAGCACAGTTTCAGGACAGGAGGGGGACTCAGCCTGGCTGTAAAGCAGGACACTGACTCCCAACAGGACATGCAATGTCCAGTGTCTTCAGTTCTACTACTACCACAGTGGGAACCAGTCAGACCAGCTGAACATCTGGATTAGAGAATACCAGGATCAGAGCGACTCCAGAGGAACGCTGCGCCTCATGGGACAGGTCACAGGTGGGGGCAGTGGCGGATCTAGGGTATCAGGCACCCGAGGGCAGATTACTGTTGTGCGCCCCGCCCACTTCCTCCAAGAAGAATTAGAACAAGCAAAACTCTTAACATAGTTTTTCATATGGATTTTAGTTGTATTTATTTTTTTCGCCCCTTCTAACTTTGTGCCCGGGGGCGCCCCTCCCCCGCCCCCCCCCCCCCTAGATTCGCCACTGGGTGGGGGTATTTGGGGAGAAGAGGTGGGGTATTTGGGGAGAGGAGGTGGGGAAGTTTGGACATGAAGAACACCAAGAATAAATTAAATCTTACACACCTCTCGATAATCCTGAAATGCGTTGTCTTTTTGTCTCAGGTCCACCATCGAACCGCTGGCAGCTGCACCATGTGCCTCTGAACGCTACCAGAAGCTTCCAGGTGGAGTTTCAGGTGCGTAAAGGAGCAGGAAGTTCTACAGGAGGATTCGCCATCGACGACATCAACCTATCAGAGACCGAGTGCCCCGACCTGACCTGGCAGATCAAGAACTTTGAGAACCTTCTAACAACTAGCACCTTTAGCAGCTTTCTGTACAGCCCTCGACTGTACTCTACTGAAGGATATGCATACCAGATAGCTCTTCGATTATTCAGGAGTTATTTTGGCATACATGTGCGTCTGGTGTCTGGTCAGTATGATGACCAGCTCCAGTGGCCTTGTCCTTGGAGGCAGGTGACCTTCCAGGCTCTGGACCAGAACCCTCAGATCCAGCCACAGATGTCCAAAAGATTCAGCCTCACCACTGACCCAGCACTGACTGAGGGGGTTAATTTACATTTACATTTATTCATTTAGCAGACGCTTTTATCCAAAGCGACTTACAGTAAGTACAGGGACATTCTCCCTGAGGCAAGAAGGGTGAAGTGCCTTGCCCAAGGACACAACGTCATATAGCCACAGCCGGGGCTCGATCTCACAACCTTTCGATCATGAGGCCAACGCCTTAACCGTTGAGCTATCTGACGCCATCAATGGTGAGCTTGGATAGTTCCTGTACTTGTTTACTACTGTACCAAGATGATACTACCACTATCTACATGTAATCATTTAGCAGACACTTTTATCCAAGCGTCCAAGTTCATCTAAATTAATCAAACCATAATAATACTACTTTGGGGAAGTAAGATGGCTCAAAGGTTAAGGCATTGGCCTCATGAACGGAAGGTTGTGAGATCGAGCCCTTGCTGTGGCTATATTACTTTGTGTCCTTGGGCAAGGCACTTCCCCCTACTTGCCTCAGGGAGAATGTGCCTGTACTTACTGTAAGTCGCTTTGGATAAAAGTGTCTGTTAAATGAATGAATGTAAATGTACTTTTCAACAATTACATCTAATCTGATTTATCAAATAGCCATGTGCAGTGCAATGTAACACATTGTTGAATTATAATAAAGAAACTTTTCATTTCACAGGAACCTTTGTATGGGACAAACCAAGTAAGGTTGGAACGCTTTACACTAATGAGAACAATGAGAAGTTCTATGGAAACACTCTGGTAGGAAGAGGGTTCTTCAGCTATCTGAGTGACATGAAAACCAAAAACTACCTAAAGGGCGGCGATGCCATCTTCCTTTCCTCCTTCCAAGGTAACTGCCAAGATTCCAAGCTCACCACAACTGATACCTAGGCTGCGTGCTATGTTGAAATGATTGCACTTTCAGTCCCAGGTGTATTGAACTGAATGCATTTGAAGTGGGTACCTTACTTCGATTGTAGCTACATTTAAATGTGTTGTTTCCCTTATATAAGAGCTCTGAAATATTAATTTGAAACTTTGTTGTAGGCTCCTTACTACAACCACCTTGCCCCCTACAACAACCACCCTGCCCCCTACAACAACCAGTCTGCCCCCTAAAACAACCACCATGCCCCCTACAACAATCACCCTGACCCCTACAACAACCACCCTGCCCCCTAAATCAACCACCATGCCCCCTACAACAACCACCCTGACCCCTACAACAACCACCCTGCCCCCTAAAACAACCACCATGCCCCCTACAACAACCACCCTGCCTCCTAAAACAACCACCATGCCCCCTACAACAACCACCCTACACCCTACAACAACCACCCTGACCCCTACAACAACCACCCTGCCCCCTAAAACAACCACCCTGCCCCTTACAACAACCACCCTGCCCCCTACAACAACCATCCTGCCTCCTAAAACAACCACCATGCCCCCTACAACAACCACCCTACACCCTACAACAACCACCCTGACCCCTACAACAACCACCCTGCCCCCTACAACAACCGCTCTGCCCCCCAGAACAACTGAAGAAGATGCCAGGTAAACTAAGTTCATGTCAATTCCATCTGAAGCATTCTGTAAAAAATGTGGCAATATTGAAGCAACACAATAAAAAGTATGACGTCAAGGGGATGATGACTAAACCCTCCAAAATGAATGTGGTATATTTACACAATGTAAAAAATAATGTTCTTGATCAAGACGAAACGTTTAATTGATGCCCTTCTTTTCCTCTGCAGTATTTTTGGCTTCTCTCCTGGTGTGGCGTCTTCCCCTGTGCTGCTGTTACTGACTCTCCTGTTTCTGCTGACTTCCTGATGCGTGTGCCCTGCCTCCTGACAGCACGCATCACTGACCTGCAATTGACAATATGTTACCTTTGGTGAATGACCAAACATGTTTTGTCTGTGAAAAGGATTGTACCCTGTACTGTGATATGTTGCTAGACAAGTTTTCTCCAGTCTGTTCAAATGTTTTTCACTCTAACAATACTTATCTGTCACAAAGGTATTCACATGCACCCATAGAAATGTCAAAAGCGAGTATACAAAGCTCCTATAATAAAAATGGGTTTTGGTAAATATTTAATTTGTAATAATTAAATATTGTATTGCAACTCTGTACAATACATTGTCCACAGTACATGTCTCCAATAAAAGCAGTTTGATATAGTAAGTAGATTTTCAGAGGTTATTTCTAACGGTGATTTAGCATTGTTGATAATATGAACCTACTTTGTTTGAATTCCTGAGTCCCATCTCCGGGAATGTACTGTGAATTGCGTGGCGAACTATCTCCCCACAGCCCTCAGGTGGGACAGAAACTATAGATATTCGACATCATGTGAGACCGTGAGAGGTTGGTCTCCAGAAGGGCGGGTCCAAACAGTACACGGACACTTAATTTCCAAACAAAAATTCACTTTTATTGTGATACAGGGGATAATCTAAAAAAAAAAAAAAAAAAAAAAGGATCGAACTCAAACCTCACTCCTGGTGGAAACGAACAACTTAAATCTTGGCCCTTGGCTCTACAAAAAGGGAACTAAAAAGTTACGGCTTCAAAACACCTTTCTAAACTTAAATTTCCCACTTGTCAGGGTTATAACTATGGTCACTCCCACCTCTTCTTTAATACTGTCCGCTGATCAGTAGTCTTCAGTAAAGTAGGTTCTCCAGGCAAGTAAGGTTCTCCAAGTCAGTATGGTTCTCCAGGTAAGTATGGTTCTCCAAGTAAGTATGGTTCTCCAAGTCAGTATAAGTATGGTTCTCCAAGTCAGTATGGTTCTCCCTTCCAGTGCTCCTCCAGGCACCATCAGCTCCCCCAAACTGCCCTCCCCTCACAGGCCCACTGACCCTCCTTTTAAGGCCTCACGGCATAAAGGCCGTCATTAACCTTTATTATCTCCACCTGTGTTGGGTGGAGGCTTGTGGAGAGGTGTGCCGGTGACCACCAGATGGAGCCATAGTAACCCCAGGGTGGAGCCATCTCCTTGGGATGTAGCTCCCCTCCAGGACGCAACCTCTCACGATGTCACACTCCCTCCCCCTCAAGACTGGCGTCCCCGGTGGCCCGGAGGAGGTGAAGAAAGCGTCTCGTCTGGAGAGGGCATCTGCATTTCCGTGACTCTTGCCAGCCCTGTGAACCACCGAGAAGTTAAAAGCTTGCACGTTAAGAAACCACCGGTTAACCCTTCTATTAGTTTCCCGGTTCCTGGCCATCCACTGTAAGGGAGCATGATCGGATACCACCGTGAAGCGCCGGCCAAGGAGGTAGTACCGCAGGGTTTCCAGGGCCCAGGTAACTGCAAGGCATTCCTTTTCTACGGTGGAATAATTCTTTTCTCTAGGGAGTAGAGTTCTGCTGAGGTAAAGGATGGGGTGTTCCTCACCTTCATATTCCTGGGCAAGGACGGCTCCAAGACCCACCTCTGAGGCATCCGCCTGAACAATAAATTCTTTGGCGAAGTCGGGGGCCACCAGGGTTGGGCCAGAACACAGGGCGTGCTTCAGGTTGGTGAAGGCGGCTTCTGCTGCTGGGTTCCACTTCACCATTCTCGAGTGGCGCTTTGTCGTCAGTTCTGTTAGGGGGGCAGCTATGGTGGCAAAGTCGGAAATGAAACGTCTATAGTAGCTTGCAAGGCCCAGGAACGATCTCACCTGTCTCTTGGTGAGCGGCTGAGGCCAATCTTGTATGGCTCTCACTTTGGCCTCCTGTGGCTTGACCAGTCCTCTGCCGATGGTGTATCCCAAGTAGTTGGTTTCGCTGAACGCCAGCCTGCACTTCTTTGGGTTTGCCGTGAGTCCGGCTTTCCTGAGGGACTCGAGCACCGCTTGTACCCGAGGTAAGTGGGTGTCCCAGTCTGGGCTCTGAATGACTACATCATCCAAATAGGCTGCTGCGTACCTTCGGTGTGGCGCGAGGATCCGGTCCATCAACCTTTGGAACGTCGCGGGTGCACCGTGGAGCCCAAACGGAAGCCTGGTATATTGGTATAGGCCGTCTGGTGTCGCAAAAGCTGTCTTCTCTTTGGAGGCAGGCGTTAGGGGCACCTGCCAATAGCCTTTGGTGAGGTCAAGAGTGGTTATGAACCGAGCATGTCCTAAGGAGTCTACCAATTCATCTACCCTGGGCATTGGGTAGGCATCAAATTCTGAAACGTCATTTAATTTCCGGTAATCGTTGCAAAATCTTACCGTTCCATCTGGTTTAGGCACCAGCACAATCGGGCTGGCCCATGCGCTCTTGGACTCCTCAATGACCCCTAGCAGCATTTTCCTTACCTCTTCCTGGATAGCTATTTTTCGAGCCTCTGGCACCCGATATGGACGTTGGTGTATTGTTTTGCCCGGCAGGGTGCGTATCTCGTGCTGAACAACATCTGTGTGTCCAGGTAATGAGCAGAAGACATCTTGGTTTTGCTCCACGAGTTCTAGGGTCATCCGTCGATGCTGGGGCGACAGGTCGGGTCCCACTTGGACTTCTTCTCTAGCCGGATCTTTGGATTCTGTGGGGGGTAGAGAGCTAAACAGCGCCTCCCTGGCGTGCCACTTCTTTAAGAGGTTAACATGATATATTTGTTCATTTTTCCTTCTATCAGGTTGCCTTACCTTGTAGTTTACCTCACCTATTCGCTCAATGACCTCATATGGTCCTTGCCAGGTTGCCAGGAACTTGCATTCTACGGTTGGTACCAGGACCAACACCCGGTCCCCTGCCTTGAATTCTCTGGGTTGGGCTGGTCTATTGTAGGACGCCTGCTGTTGCTTTTGAGAAGTTTCCATGTGTTCCCTTACTATCGGGTATATGGCCTTCATCCTGTCTCTCATAGCCCCAACCTGCTCAATCAGGGTCCGTTGCTTACATGGCTGCTCCTCCCAGGCTTCCTTGGCGATGTCCAGAAGTCCTCGGGGTCTATATGACAGCAAAAGTTCGAATGGTGAAAACCCTGTTGATGATTGCGGCACCTCTCTTACCGCAAACAGAAGGTATGGAATGAGCTGGTCCCAGTTGCGCCCGTCCTCTTCAATTGCCTTCCTTAGCATGGATTTGAGCGTTTTGTTGAAACGCTCAACTAGTCCATCTGTCTGCGGGTGGTAGACTGATGTTCTCAACTGTTTGATCCTGAGCAGGTTGCAGAGGTCCTTCATCACCCTGGACATGAATGGACTGCCCTGATCGGTCAGGATCTCCTTTGGAATTCCTAAACTAGTGGAGAGTAGAAATAGTTCTTTAGCGATCTGTTTGGAGGTGGCCTTTCTTAATGGGATGGCTTCTGGATATCGAGTCGCATAGTCCAGAATGACTAGTATGTACTGATGACCCCTGGAGCTTTTTGGTAAAGGCCCTACTATGTCTAACCCAATCCGCTCAAAAGGAGTCCCTATGATCGGCAGGGGAATGAGTGGGTTCCGATAGTAGGGCTTGGGTGCTGTTCGCTGACACTCAGGGCACCCCCGGCAGTAGTCCTCTATCTGCTTATGGACTCCCGGCCAGAAGAAGCGCTGCAGAATCCTCTCTTTAGTCTTCTCCATCCCCAGGTGGGCGCCTAAGGGGTGCGTGTGGGCGAGGCTGAGCACAGTAGCCCGGTGGGGTTGGGGCACTAGAAGCTGCTCCTGCACTTCATCCAATTTCCTCACTACCTGGTATAACAGGCCCTGCTTCACGGCGAAGTGAGGGTAAGTGGGGCTTGTCCTATCTCCTATGACTACCCCCTCTAGCACCTGTACATTTCTAAGGGCATTGGCAAGGGTAGGATCTTCGAATTGAGCAGCCCCATACTGGCCTGTGAGAGGGGGCAGCTCCCTGGTGCTTTGCAGGTCCTCCTCCCCGGGACCGGAAACACCGCCGTTGTCCATGTCCTCTTCCTCTGTCGCGGGGCCACTCTCGGTGTCCGCTATTCCTGCGAGGGTAGACGCCATGAGGAGAGACTTTGATGGCTGCACTGGGCCATGGCGCCCATCCGTCTTACCTCTTCGTCGGTAGGGTACGCGGCTCAGCCTCTCTTGGGTCTCTCGCCAGAGTGGGTGGAAGGCAGGGCAGTCTCGGCCAATCAGCACTGGGACAGGGAGAGAGTCGACTACACCAGCCAGGATAGATATTTTCCCCCCGAGTGGTCTTCATGGTGAGCTGAGCCGTGGGGTAGTCCCTGGTGTCTCCATGGACACAAGAGACAGGAAGTACTCGATCAACCTTCAGACTGGAGGGGTCCACTAGATTCTTCCGTACCAGCGTGACCCGGCTACCAGAGTCAAGCAGCGCCTCAACATCACGCTGGTTAATGGTTACTGGGCAGGTGGGAGGCTGATCTGGGGCAGCACCTGCTACCCCTATTAGGGATGCAAAAAGGTGGGGTAGTGACGAACTTGAGGATCTCGCCGTGGGCATGTGCTCATCCGTGGGCTTCCCGCACTGCCACGAGATGTGTCCTATCTCCCCACACCTGAAACACTGGCGAACGTCCCCGTCTCGCCGGCCCCTTCCTGGAGCCAGCTGGCTTGTCTTTGTAGCTCCTCCTAGCCCATAGCTGGGGCCGATGGTGACCGAGTTGGAGACTTGGTTGCTTCTAGGGCGGCCTCCCTCTGGCAGGAGTGGGGTTGCGTTCCTGGGCTCCTTCCTAGAAGCACGGAGCATCTCAGCTGTGGCCTGATACCTTTCTACTGCGTCCACCGTGAGCTCAGCTGTAGTGAGGGCTTGTTGGCTGATGGTCCGCTTTGCATCGTATGGCAGGGCCCGCACATATGCATCGACCACCACTGCCTCCACTATGGCCGCCGCTGTATTCTTCTCTGGCTCCAGCCACTGTCTCGCTATCCGGGCGAGTTCGTGCATCTGTGCCCGGGAAGCCTGGTCTGGTCGGAAGGACCAGCTGTGGAACCGTTGTGCCCTTCCGAATTTGGTAAGCCCACTTCTACCCAGGATCTCCTGTTTCAAGGCCTCGTAATTTGTCACTTTATCCGGAGGTAGGTCTTGGACAGCGTTCAGCGCCTGCCCAGTAAGAAAAGGTGATAGCAGGCCTACCCACTGCTCCTTAGGCCATGAGTCTCTGGTGGCGGTGGCTTCAAAAGTGTGCAGGTATGCCTCCACATCATCCTTGGGGCCCATTTTGGCTAAAAAGTCACTGGCCTTAATTCGAGGGCCATCTCGGGCAGCCATTTGCTTTTGCAGTTTAACCTCTTCTGCTTTCAAAAGGTTAGCTTTCTTCTGTTCCTCCCAAAGCGCTACACTGGCTTGGGTTTGAGCCTGCTGGCTTGCCACCAGCGCTTTCAATAGCTCGTCCATGTTGGTGGGGGAAGTGTCTAACGCTAATTGGGACAATAGGGTGGCTAAATTTTCAGTGTCCTCTTCCATGTACTAGTAATGTTTGGATGCCTGCATTCTCCACCATATGTGAGACCGTGAGAGGTTGGTCTCCAGAAGGGCGGGTCCAAACAGTACACGGACACTTAATTTCCAAACAAAAATTCACTTTTATTGTGATACAGGGGATAATCTACCAAACAAAAACAAAAAAGGATCGAACTCAAACCTCACTCCTGGTGGAAACGAACAACTTAAATCTTGGCCCTTGGCTCTACAAAAAGGGAACTAAAAAGTTACGGCTTCAAAACACCTTTCTAAACTTAAATTTCCCACTTGTCAGGGTTATAACTATGGTCACTCCCACCTCTTCTTTAATACTGTCCGCTGATCAGTAGTCTTCAGTAAAGTAGGTTCTCCAGGCAAGTAAGGTTCTCCAAGTCAGTATGGTTCTCCAGGTAAGTATGGTTCTCCAAGTAAGTATGGTTCTCCAGGTAAGTATGGTTCTCCAGGTAAGTATGGTTCTCCAGGTCAGTATGGTTCTCCCTTCCAGTGCTCCTCCAGGCACCATCAGCTCCCCCAAACTGCCCTCCCCTCACAGGCCCACTGACCCTCCTTTTAAGGCCTCACGGCATAAAGGCCGTCATTAACCTTTATTATCTCCACCTGTGTTGGGTGGAGGCTTGTGGAGAGGTGTGCCGGTGACCACCAGATGGAGCCATAGTAACCCCAGGGTGGAGCCATCTCCTTGGGATGTAGCTCCCCTCCAGGACACAACCTCTCACGATGTCACAATCATAAAAAAAACTTTCCTTTTCATGTGATAAAACAACACCTTAAAACGTATGGCAAACAGACCACAGAGTTCACTTGTACTTTCTGGATGATAAACGTCCAGTCGTGTTATTTCAAACTGAGGTCTATTAGGAGCCATAGTTGTTTCTGGACACCAAATTTGAGTTGACGGTATCTCAGACTCTAGACTGTAACAATGGCGTTCACATCACCCGTGGTTTTTAAGTCACTTTTAATGATCAAGGCTAAGATGACCAGCCAGCCAATTAAAAGTCAAGCCTGCAAACAGGACAGGTGAAAGAAGATTAGGAGTGTCATAGACACAAGTACCTGACAGGGTGAAATGGCTTTAAACAGACTAGTTGCACACCAGCCCTTTGTGCATTGAAAACCAGTTTAGGGATGTGCATTTATGTTTGCAATAAACTTCTGCTGACAATGAGTAAGTCATACCAAACCAGTGACTGACAGTTAAGGTGTTGCTCCTTAGTGAAAAGTCCAAAAGAAAAGTTGTTCTTCAAACGGTCTTTGTGAACGCCCATTTTAAATTTGCTTGTAGACATTTGTATATGTTATTCCAGGAAACACCTTAATACATAGCACTTATTTCCTGTTACGTGTTGTAGAAAGAATTGTCTTTTGTCCAATGACTGACGACACAGTCCTGATCTTTGAATGTGGTTTGGAAAAAAACAGTTTATGCATTTCATGATGTCAAAACAAGAAGGACCAACCCAAAAGATAGACATTCACAACCCAAGCTCAGTTGATGAGGAGTTGTACCTGTCAACAACTGGTTTTCCATGTAAGATTTCTCTCTTACTATATCGCTAGATCAAGGAATAGATTCAATGACATATTAATTCTAGATTTGTATTCAGTGATTGAATTGCAACTTCATGGTTTACGCACACACACAAAAGACTGTGTATTTAGCTTGACTGAATGTCTCAAGAACACCTCAAGATTATGTATTTCAATTTTTTTCTTGTGGTGAGCTTACTTGTTTCGCAAACACTGAGTCTGGTAAGAATTTTACGTGATTATACCTTGTTACTGTTGTTGTTTTTTGCTACTGTTGTTTATTTATTTGAAAATATGAATTAATCTATCATTCATTCACTTCAACATTAAACTGAAAACCCTTTCTTCTAGCCTGAACCGAGGATCAAAGGTAAAAACAAAATTATGTTGAAAAAATTTCATATATTTCATATATTATATTCTATGTTTATTATGCTCTTATGCTGTCAGTCTGGATGCAAACATAAATGCCTGGGTTGGGTAGAAGATGATAAATATCATTCACAATGTCTCTCGTGTTTTTCAAGAAATTGACGAAAAGAAGGACATCTCTGAAATAAATAAAGGTTAAGTTGTGTTGTTGTGCAGTGTCTTTTACTACCATCAGAATTTTACAAAATACCATGTTTTGAATGTGTACCAACGTTGTTAATCATTTTCCCATTGTTCCTTCAGATCTGAAACTACCGGGTGGAGATATATTAGAAGTGAGAGTTTGCGTCACATATAGTGTTATTCTGATTTTAACATTTTGAACAGGGATCTGAACACCAAACTAACACTCTAAGTCAATCTGTTTTCTTCTTATGCTCTATAGCTGAATGGCAACCTCAGGAACGCCATACTGGATACAGACGAGCTATGGACATCTCCAGTTCCCTACGTACTTAACAAAAGCCTAAGTAAAGCTCACACTTAATAGATGAATGTATTGCTGGTTCAGTGTAATCAATGGCCTCAATATTACTTTGGACTTTTCTTAAAGCCATGAACGCCAAAGGAATAATCCTCAGAGCTTTCGACCAGTTCAGACTGAAGACGTGCATTGACTTCAAGCCAAGGACCTCTGAGCTGTACTACATAACCGTTCAGCATCTTGCCGGGTATGTCAGTCTTTAATTATGTCGATAATACATTTTGATAACCTAGGACAAGTTGGTTACACTTTTGCAGTGACATAAAACGAGACAATTGTCGGATAAAGATAATGGTAGAATAATTCCGCGTAAGTAGAAAATACTTTCCAAGATGTAGCATGGCCATATTATCAAAAGATTTCCATAGATATTTTTGCCAGATGTTTTGTTTATGTGAGCTAGAAGTTTAGGTTCCTATTGTCAAAAGACAGATTTATTAGGCTATTGTTCCTTTTCCTTGTGCATTTAAGTCATAAGGGAAAAATGCGTATTTTATTATGTTAGGGCTTAAAATATGTAACATGTTAGACTACATACAAATATTTGTCAATATTACCTTGTAGATGTTACTCATATATAGGGAAAGAAATCCGCGATGGACAAGTGGTATCTATTGGAAGTGGTTGTGACGACATGTCAGTAGTGGAGCATGAGTTCATGCACGCGCTTGGCTTCTATCATGAGCAGTCCAGATCCGACAGAGATGATTATGTGCAGATTGTCTGGGAAAACATTTTGAAAGGTATGATGAGCTAATTGTGCACAATTTCAAATTCATGCAATGTCTTTGAACGGTTCATAATGCTGCAACGTTTGAGGTAGGCCCACGTATTGTGACATTTAGTGTAACATTTTACGATTTTATGGTGACAGGTTACGAACAGAATTTTAACAAAACAACGGTCACTCAAACCACCAACCTAAATACTCAGTATGACTACAACTCAGTGATGCACTATGGCAAAAACTTCTTTACCAACGGCAACCGACCCACCATAATCACCCTTCAGCCCCAGTTCCAGGATGTGATTGGCCAGCGCCTCGAAATGAGTCCCAACGACGTCCTGAAGATCAACAGGCTCTATAGCTGTAGTAAGTTGGCCTTAGAGCCTGCCGATGAATATTTGTTGCATATCCATCTTCCAGATCTTGTGATCGGTCCACACTCTGTAAATTAATATAACCCTAACCATGTTTGTAGATAAAAGTGTTGCCTTGATGGAGTACTGCAGTTTCTCGGAGGAGGGTCTGTGTGGGATGAGCCGCTGTTCCAAGATTGAGGCGAACAACTGGAATAGAGTCGTGAACGCTGTTGGGGGTCCCTCTAGTGACCACACCAACCTGGATTCAGGCATAAATGGTGAAACATGGAAATCATTAGCAGTCATTAGCTTAAATATCAAATCAATTACCCATACAATAATCTAATCTAGCATTAATGTATGAATATCGTGTATCCTAGACAATAAAATTATACCAAAGTATGAACTTTGAAAATTGAGCAAAGAAAGTGGGCCTTTAAAGTGGGCATGTTAAATATATGAATAAATGTACTTCTATCCTTTTTTAAATCTTTTTTTTTCTGGAGGGACTGGATGGTTCTTGTACTCCAGCACAGTTTCAGGACAGGAGGGGGACTCAGCCTGGCTGGAAAGCAGGACAATGACTCCCAACAGGACATGCAATGTCCAGTGTCTTCAGTTCTACTACTACCACAGTGGGAACCAGTCAGACCAGCTGAACATCTGGATTAGAGAATACCAGGATCAGAGCGACTCCAGAGGAACACTGCGCCTCATGGGACAGGTCACAGGTGGGGGCAGTGGCGGATCTAGGGTATCAGGCACCCGAGGGCAGATTACTGTTGTGCGCCCCGCCCACTTCCTCCAAGAAGAATTAGAACAAGCAAAACTCTTAGCATAGTTTTTCATATGGATTTTAGTTGTATTTATTTTGCGCCCCTTCTAACTTTGTGCCCGGGGGCGCCCCTCCCCTGCCCCCCCCCCCCCCCCCCCTAGATTCGCCCCTGGGTGGGGGTATTTGGGGAGAGGAGGTGGGGTATTTGGGGAGAGGAGGTGGGGTAGTTTGGACATGATGCACCAAAAATAAATTCAATCTTACACACCTCTCGATAATCCTGAAATGCGTTGTCTTTTTGTCTCAGGTCCACCATCGAACCGCTGGCAGCTGCACCGTGTGCCTCTGAACGCTACCAGAAGCTTCCAGGTGGAGTTTCAGGTGCGTAAAGGAGCAGGAAGTTCTACAGGAGGATTCGCCATCGACGACATCAACCTATCCGAGACCGAGTGCCCCAACCTGACCTGGCAGATCAAGAACTTTGAGAACCTTTTAACAACTAGCGCCTTTAGCAGTTTTCTGTACAGCCCTCGACTGTACTCTACTGAAGGATATGCATACCAGATAGCTCTTCGATTATTCAGGAGTTATTTTGGCATATATGTGCGTCTGGTGTCTGGTCAGTATGATGACCAGCTCCAGTGGCCTTGTCCTTGGAGGCAGGTGACCTTCCAGGCTCTGGACCAGAACCCTCAGATCCAGCTTCAGATGTCCAAAAGATTCAGCCTCACCACTGACCCAGCACTGACTGAGGGGGTTAATGGTGAGCTTGGATAGTTCCTGTACTTGTTTACTACTGTACCAAAATCATACTACCACTATCTAAGTTCACCAAACCATACTAATACTACTTTTCAACAATTACATCTAATCTGACTTATCAAATAGCAGTGTACAGTACAATGTAACACATTTTTCAATTATAATAAAGAAAAGTTCCATTTCACAGACACCTTTTTATGGGACAAACCACGTAAGGTTGGAACGCTTTACACTGATGAGAACAATGAGAAGTTCTATGGAAACACTCTGGTAGGAAAAACGTTCTTCAGCACTCTGAGTGAAATGAAAACCAAAAACTACCTAAAGGGCGGCGATGCCATCTTCCTTTCCTCCTTCCAAGGTAACTGCCAAGATTCCAAGCTCGCCACAACTGATACCTAGGCTGCGTGCTATGTTGAAATGATTGCACTTTCAGTCCCAGGTGTATTGAACTGAATGCATTTGGTGTGTAGATATTGTACTTGGTGGTTTGACTTGATGATACAGTAGCTACTCATTCAACATTGTTTGAATGTTTCTTTTTGGCACCAGACATCTCCGCTCTCCTCCAGAAGAATTCTCTTCCATGCCCTACACTCCCACCTAAGAATTTTAGTAGCCAGACCCCACAGTACCTGGACGAGGGTACATGTGCCATAAGGTAGGAAATACACTTGAAGTAAACCTGATTGGAAAGTAATGCCTTATTTCTACATTTAAATGTGTTGTTTACCTCATATACAAGCTCTAAAATATTAATTTGAAATGTTGTTGGAGGTTCATTACTACAACCACCTTGCCCCCTACAACAATCACCCTGCCCCCTACAACAACCACCCTGCCCCCTACAACAACCACCTTGCCCCATATAACAACCATTCTGCCCCCTACAACAACCACCTTGCCCCCTACAACAACCACTCTGCCCACTACAACAACCAATCTGCCCCCTACAACAACCAATCTGCCCCCTACAGCAACCACCCTGCCCCCTACAACAACCACTCTGCCCACTACAACAACCAATCTGCCCCCTACAACAACCACCTTGCCCCCAACAACAACCACTCTGCCCACTACAACAACCAATCTGCCCCCTACAACAACCACCTTGCCCCCTACAACAACCACTCTGCCCACTACAACAACCAATCTGCCCCCTACAACAACCACCTTGCCCCCAACAACAACCACTCTGCCCACTACAACAACCAATCTGCCCCCTACAGCAACCACCCTGCCCCCTACAACAACCACTCTGCCCACTACAGCAACCAATCTGCCCCCTACAACAACCACCCTGCCCCCTACAACAACCATCCTGTCCCCAACAACAACCACCCTGCCCCCTACAACAAAAAACCCTCGGCCCCCTACAACAACCGCTCTGCCCCTCAGAACAACTGAAGAAGTTGACAGGTAAACTTATTTCATGTTAATTCCATGTGAAGCATTCTGTATATAGCAATATTGAAGCAACACAATAAAAAGTATGACATTAAGGGGAAGATGACAAAACCCTCCAAAAGGAATGTGGTATATTTACACAATGTAAATAATGTTAAATAAAATACATTGATCAAGGCGAAACGTTTAACTGATGTCCTAATTCTTCTCTTCCTCCACAGTATTTTTGCCTTCTCTCCTGGTGTGGCGTCTTCCCCTGTGCTGCTCTTACTGACTCTCCTGTTTCTGCTGACTTCCTGATGCGTGTGCCCTGCCTCCTGACAGCACGCATCACTGACCTGCAATGAATAGACAATTAGCCTTGGACTAATGTTCTAGGTCAGGGGTCGGCAACCCTGGAGCTACTGTTCTGAAGGTTTTAGATGTTTCCCTACACTAGCACACCTGATTCTAATGAAGGGTGGTAGTGAGGATTCCACAGAGCTTGGTAAGGACCCTTTCATTTGAAACAGGGGTGTTGGAGCAGGGAAACATCTTAAACCTTGTGGCTCCTGAGGACCAGGTTTACCAACCTCTGCCATAGGCTAATGAAAAAGAGTGAAGATGTAAATCATATACATAATCATACTGTTCTTTATGCATTGTTATTATTCATGATTTCATACTAATTTAAATCCTTAGATAATCTACCCCATTTTGTAATTGAAATGCCTAATTAGCCGCTTTCAATTATATATACATATTGTTTCAATTTTATAATCTATATTTTATGGTGAAATTCAAGTAAATTATGTAATCAACAGAAACCTCGTATTCATACATTCATCACACACAACAAATGTGGAGCTAAACGAAGGAAAAGAGGGCAAAACTTGGCCTAAGGCTTGGCCCTGCTTCTTCACACACGATACTATAAACATTTTACCTATTGAAACAACATAATTAAATTTAACCTTTTAAAAAGGTTTTTGCTACTCTTGAGATCTCTTTCAACTAGAGGATGGAATTTATTAACGACTGATGAGTTTTGTCGGGTCGTAACCTCGTTATATTGCCTTGCCAGTGTTAGTGGATCGCTGATACAGAAGCCAATCATAGAGGAGTTCAGATGTACAGTAGCCAATCATAGAGGATTTTCGATGTACAGTAGCCAATCCACGGGTTAGTTTGAAAGAGTGGGTGGATCCCATCGTCAGTACCGGAGGTGATCTTTGAATTTCAGTTGGACGCTGTCACTTCCCTCGGACTCGTAACACTCAGCGTGAGTAGTTTTGCATTGGTATTCAGTTTAATGCGTTGAACGGGAATTAAAAACACAGCAGCAATCAAAATAAAAACACTTTCAAATCTTAATCTGACGAGTCGTTGAATCTGTAACGTGACGGGCGTCAAAGATGAACCAACCCGCCTGTCCAAATACCTGGCTAATTTGCTACCCAGGCTAGCTAGCTTTGCAGCTACTGAGACAGTATTGGAAGTTGTACAGTAACGAGCTAGCTACCAACTTGTGTTATGTATCTAGCTAGTAAGCCATGATGGCTAGTTTGGCCTAGGTCATGTACACTTTCTAACCTACATATTAAGTTAGGTAACTAAATCTAGCTTGCTATTATACCATGAATTGACTGTTTACAGTATGCAGGAACTGAGGAAGCCACTCGTTTTAGCTATAAACTTCATTCATGCGATAACTAGCCGGCTGGCTAGCTAGTAGCACCAGCTTTTTGTGATCCACTTGTGGTTTTATTTGTCAACGCCTGGATATCGATGCCCTGCTCCTTGTTTCAGTATGGGCAGTGTGTTGGCTGCCAGCTCCCCCAACCCGGCCCTTGTCCCGGGTGGTGCTGGACAGGGTCAGGGGGGGCCAGGGTTGACAGTCCCTCCAGGGTTCAGCATGCCACCGGTCTCCCCCGTCACCCCGCCAACAGAAGAAACAGAGGCTCCCCTCCCTAACCCTGGAACTTACGAGGAATGTCATCGCAAATGCAAAGGTGCGAATCATCAGACTGTCACTCATATGCGAACTGTTGACCAGTGGACATAAAAGCGTCTGGCGTCTAAGATAAAAGGGAGTCAGGTGACTGAGTGGTTAGGGAATGTCCCTGGATGTGCAATAAGTCGCTCTGGATAAGAGCTTCTGCTAAATTACTGGAAAAGTATCATTGCTTCATCATTTGCTGTATTCCATGTCAATCTCAATACTGTTGAATACTTTAAAAGAGCCCCCAGGTCCTAATGCCACCTGACATTAAACTAAGGATATAGGCAGTCTGCTTTTAGAACTAACACAGCCTATGTTAATTTCAGAGGTATTCCCAGTGCAGATGGAGGGGGTGCGTCTAGTGGTCAACAAGGGTCTGAGTAACCATTTCCAGGTTAGATACGGTCTCACCCCCCCACCCCCCCACACACACACAGCATCCCAGTTCTTCCTCACTCCCCAAATAACTTCCCATCGCTGCCCTCTATGAAAGTGTCTGGTGCGTTTCTTCACAAAGGTCAGCCATACTATCAACCTCAGTACCCTGGGCGAGTCTGGCTACAGGTTCGGTGCCACCTACGTAGGCAGCAAGCAGATGGGACCTGCCGAGTCCTTCCCTGTTCTGGTGGGAGATATGGACAACACTGGCAGTCTGAATGCCCAGCTCATCCACCAGCTCACCACTGAAGTGAGATCCAAAGTAGCCGTCCAGGTAAGAGGCCTCGGAGGATCCGGCATTATTAGTTATGTTGACGGTTAAAAGGCATCATCATTCTGAAAGGTCAGTTGCAAAGATGCAGGTGCTGCTCTCTGCTACAGTTTGCCTGAAGTTGTTCTCCTTGGTCATCTTTGTGTGTTGTGTTGTTCGTAGACTCAGCAGCACAAGTTTGTGAATTGGCAATGCGACATGGAGTATCGCGGAGAAGATTTCACCACAGCCGTAACCCTCGGCAACCCGGATGTTCTTGTTGGCTCTGGTATGCTCATGTCTAAATAAACTGGATTGAGGATTGAAATAGGAGTCATCTCTTAGTATGCTCATCACTGCATCGGTTATTTTTTGTTTGTGTGTGTTTTCGGGGTTATTCAGGTATTCTGGTTGCTCACTACCTCCAGTCCCTCACGCCAGCGCTGGCTCTGGGGGGTGAGCTGGTGTACCACAGGAGGCCTGGGGAGGAGGGGGCCGTCACGTCCCTGGTGGGAAGGTACACCGGTGAGTCTGGCACGCCCGCTGGCCTTCCTCAGCAGCACAGCCATGGTTTGCAGTCCAGGCCCGTTTACCACAGGGTATCAAAGCACAGCTGCCGTAATTCGTTTGCTTGGTTTCAGGGACCGACTACGTAGCAACATTGACCCTGGGTGGAGCTGGTGCCCATGCCACCTACTATCACAAAGCCAACGAGCAGGTAACGTCCTTCTCTGGTCCACTTTCCTTGGAACGGGTTGAGATTTCTGTGTTGTTACCACAAAACCAGGTTGCTGTCCAACACACAGTAGTTACGAACTCTCTCATAAACTTTTTTATTTTTTACCCTTGCTTGACGAACACCCCCCCCCCCCCCCCAAACTCACTCACACACACAGCTGCAGGTCGGCGTGGAGTTCGAAGCGAGCACACGTACGCAGGACACCAGTGCATCATTTGGCTACCAATTAGACCTCCAGAAAGCCAATCTCCAGTTTAAAGGTAGAGTGCTTGTGTTTGAACACTGGATGCTTTTCATTCAAATGAGATCAAATGTATTCCAAGCACAATTTAACTTGCGCTATGGTAATCTGTACACCCCCACACAGACACACAATATACCTAGTCTTTGTGCACAAAATCTATAATTTGGCACAATATACATTGTGCCAAACTATTTAGTAGGCTAGTACTATCAGCAGTATCAGTCAGTCTGTCCTCCTTACAGGCACAGTAGACAGTAACTGGGTGGTGGGAGCCACCCTGGAGAAGAAGCTGCTTCCTCTGCCCCTCACACTGGCTCTTGGGGCCTTCCTTAACCATCGCAAGAACAAGTTCCAGTGCGGTTTTAGTGTCACCATCGGCTAGACTGCACACGGCTACCAGCCCCCGTCCCCCTCCCCCCTTCCATTTTAGCCACCTCTCCTGACCATCGCTTGGGCTGGCGATGATAGAGGTACAATGACAGTCAACAGCTGCAGAGACTCTAAAACTGTGATTGGTGGGTAGATGGAGTCTAGCCTACATAGAGCAGCACTCTCTCGCCATCATACTCTCTCTCCCTCATGGTGTGGGAGACCAAGCAACTAGAGAGAGCACCATGATGATGCATGTGCTCATAATGTCTATCAAGTAAGTGGTCACACTAATATATGGTGAAGTGTACATTCAATGACAAATAAATGTGAATACTTTTTGTATCTTTGACTTTTGAGGTTGTCGATCGCATGAGGCTATAGGGTTTCCATGCAACTTTTCAGACTGGGATTGTGATGTAGCTTTAACAGATTTGATTTTCTGGATGAGGATTTTCTGATTTCTTCTGTAGGATCACTGTTTCCTTATTTGTCTTAAACACTTTACCTCAAAGGAATTACCCTGATTCAGATGACAGCAGCCTCTCAATCCTGGAGGGGGGTAGGTACATACAGATTAAAAAGTCTAGAGAGTTATGGAGAAAAGGTTTTATTTTTTTGAGGCACTGGCATTCATGTACTTTTCAGAAAAAGCTAACTTTCAACAAATTAGATATACGAAATATCAATGGTTCACCTCCGCTGGTCCTTGAATCAAACAAACCATGGCTCACTGGCACATCCAACAGACACTCAGGAGTCAAACTGGATTTCACTGACAACAGAACCGATTTTGAATTGGATGATAATGCTAGTTAACTGTCCTACCACAAACTTGGAAAACCCCCAAAAATCTAAAAAAGATGACCAAATTGTTCGTCTGGCTGTGTGATGCTTCAATGTGTCTGGTAGGTTCACAGCATGGCTGTGGGTAACTCAAGACTACACAAACTCAGGATTGTTGAGACCAGATCAAATATCACACTGGTCTTTCTGCTTGTTGTCACAACGCAGCAGACAGCTCTCTGCCAACTCAAAGACAGCGTACTAACATTTCATTTAGAGCTTTAAAACCACAAGGGAGGTAAAACTGGGATACTTAGGAAATGGGTGACTTTTTATTCGCCAGATTAAAATTTTCCTTTGACGGTAGAAACTGCAGCTACAGTTTCTTTCGACATAATCCTTGTCAGAAAACACCAACGTTGCACAATGGGTCTCTCAGGTTCTCTTTTGTTTTCCCATCAGCGATAAGTTGCTGTGACTCATGGTGCTGGAGGTTGTGTGTGGGTATCAAATTATTGGCTGCTTCCTTGGGCTGTTAGGGTGGGTGCTTCCTTGGGCCATTAGGGTGGGTTTCGAAAGATAACAAAAAACCTGGGGAAAATTAAACCCACATAAAGAAGAAAGCAGGCAGTTTTGAGATTGAGCAGAGGCTGGATTAAGGCACTTGAGGGAGCGGGAGGAAGAGAGAGGCAGCTGAGGTGGACGGCTGCAGACGTCAGCAGTACTCTAACAGGAATGATGTTCTCCAGTGTGACAAGAGGGTTCAACCATCCAGGTCATCATCAGATCTGCCCCAAAGTCTGTCTGTCTACCAACTTTGTGCTTAACGAAGGAATCCAGTACAAAACATTTTAAACTGATTCAACACGTATTGAAAACTAGAATCACGCACGGAGGTGTTCTGCATGCAGAAATCCAAGATATTTCCAGGTCTACTTGGAAAGTCGTCCTCTCTGTGAGGTTGTGTGGCCTCCCTCACCAGATGGTGATCCTCAGACAGTTAAAGCAAAAGTGGCTCATTTTGGATTCTGGAATCATCCACGTTTCTCCAACTTTGGTTTCTTGCATTTTCTCTTCTCGTCCAGCTGCTCTGGAAGAACCTGACCAGTAGCACAAGCCTCTCAGCCCAGCAGACCCTCTTCATCCTGGGATGGCAGCAGTGTGGCTGCAGCCCCATCGAGCTGAACAGCTGGCATGTTGAGCGTTAACACACACTGGTTTAACTGGGAAACTGACGGTCGTAAAAATTGCCCACTGCTGTAAACTCAAAACTTTCAATACAAAATAAATAAACAGAAGCTGACTTGGATGTGCTTTAAGAAATGGAGAATTAGAGGGAGAATCGGTCCAAATATTGCTGAATGTACCAGCAGAGGAGGTGTGATGTATGCCAGATGCCTCGTTCTCCTGAAAGGGAAAACAAGTTTATTATTAGTTTATTACCAAATCTGTTTGTTTTTCAGCTCTGGAGGACACACAAACTTGAATTATTAGTAACTACCCACTGCAATGGGCATCCCCAGCTTGTATATAGTGTTGATTGTTGTGAAGAGACTAACTAAGGCTGGTTGAGGTCTTATGTCAACAACACTTTAGAGCAGAGCCAGGGACCCCACGCCATCCTTTTCTCCATGATCAGTACCAGCAAACGGCACCACACAGCAGGCCCACATCTCTCTCACCATTCAGGCTGCGCTGTGCTCCCTGCGCCGGTCGCTGCCTGCTTCCAGCTCCGCGTCCGGGTCCACTGAGTGGAACTCAGCCACATACAGGCTCTTATCGATGCTGCCTGGAATGGGCTTGATGTCGGTCACCAGCTGGTCCTCGATGGACTTCAGGTTGAAGCGATCCTCAGAGGTGATCAGGTTGATGGCCAGACCCAGGTGACCAAACCTCCCTGGATACAGGTGCAGGCAGATGAGGGATTCAGGAGTTAAAAACATTGTACAGGGTGACCCCCCCCAAAAATGGGAACTATGATGGAAGAAAGATATTTCATTTATAGTAACTGAAATCTTAAAACATGGCATTTAAGAATAAATGACCTTTCATTTTTTATATTTCTCGCATTGTTGCCACTTGCTCATGTCTAGCAATGAAAACATTTCACAAATTTGGGTCACCCTGTGTGTGTGTATATATATATATATATATATATATATATATATATATATTTTAATGATTAATGATTAATTTTGAAAGTGTGTGTCATACATACATACACACACTTTCAAAATGAATCATTAAAAATTAATGCGCACACACACACACACACACACACACACACACACACACACACACACACACACACACACACACACACACACACACACACACACACACACACACACACACACACACACACACACACACACACACACACACACACACACACACACACACACACACACACACACACACACACACACACACACACACACACACACACACACACACACACACACACACACACACACACACACACACACACACACACACACGAGGTGGGCATAGAATTGTTTTTTTAAATCTAGATTAAAATGTGTTAAATATGTGTGTGCTCCCTAAATAATGACTCAAAGTAAGTCTTTGAGAACGTGTTTCTCAAGCCAGGTGGCGCATCAGAACAGGGGCTCATCTCCTGTTTCCAACATGCATCACAAACTGCTTGAGGAAGCTGTTCTATGATAATTGGTGATGAAAATAAATAATGTTCAACAAGATGTACTTGTGTTTACAAACAGTTTATTCAGTTAAACATGAACTTTGAACGATAGGCCATAAAGAGGTAACGATTAACTGTTTAGTCAGTAGCTTTGGGTCCATCAGCCGTGCTGACGGGCTTGCCTCGGTTGCACTCAAAAATAGTGGTTTGACGAGCACGACTCTTCCCCTGCGCTGCATCAGTGCTTGGCCCGGCATCTTCCGCATTAGCTAAGGGATGCTTTGCGTTTAGGTGATACCTGAGACTGGAAGAACTAGTACAGTAAACCAATTCCGCATTGCACAAGGTGCAAACAACCTTGGTCTTGTCGAGGTCTCCATTGGGAAGCTTCTTAAAAATACATTTTCCCTGAAGCAAACCCGGCGGCTTCCTAGCTGCATCCATGTCAGCACGTTACGTGTGACGTGGTACACAGGTGCGAAGTCGGACTCGTTCTGACTCGTGCACTGCTATTCGGCCAGGTATATATCCGGGCTAAAATAAGAGGAAATAATAATACCTACAATAACAATAGGTTTCCTCCTAACGGAGGAATCCTAATAAGAGATTAACGGCGATATTTTTTTTAGCGCCGATAAGAGTCTGGCGTTAACGCAGCACGTTAACGCCGTTATCGGCCCACCACTAATATATATTGCCACCAATATGTAGGGTTTGTTTTTTCCATTAGTTCCATTGTGAAATAGCCAGGACCATGTGTTATGGAGCCTTCCTGGTGTTCCTTCAGGTTATGATTGAGGAGGAACACTCACCAGATCTGCCGATGCGATGCAGGTAGGTCTCTGCATTCTTGGGAAAGTCAAAGTTGATGACAACGTTCACAGCTTGGATGTCAATTCCTCTGGTGAACAGATCTGCCCACAGACGAACACAAGCATCGGTCAGCCTGAAGGACAAAAACGGCCTGGCCTGCTCCCGCACCCCCATGTCAAAATGGCCCCCACGTACCTGTACAGACCAGGTTCCTGCACAGGCCGTTCCTGAAGTCGTGGAACACGCGGTTCCTGTATTCCTGCATCATCTTGGCGTGGATGTAGAAGCATGAGTACCCCAGCTGGGTGATCTTCTTGGCCAGCAGCTCCACCCTCTGGGTGGAGTTACAGAAGATGATCGACTGGTTGATCTGGAGCTGGGGAATTAAGGGATGGGAGAAAAGGCTGTTACACAAAACACTACAGAGGGTGCCGGACACTTAAATGCAATTGAAAATGTGATAAAAAGTAATTAAATCTTCTTAAACTGTTAAGCATCTGATACAGCATCTCACTGAGCATGCCCACAAATGTCTTCCTATACAACAATCTAGCTCTCTACATCCAAGCTTTCTGCCTGTCAAGCAGTGTTGGGCAGTAACGTCACTACAAGTAGCGGCGTTACTAGTTTAACTACATTTCTCAGTAGCGTGGTGGTAGCGTCGCTGTTTTCTGAATCAAATAGCTTTTCAGTAGCTTAGCTCTTTTATTAACCAAGTAGTGCTGTAGCGTCCACATAAGCTACATTTTTACAAACATGTCTGAAACTCAGCGCAGCGGAGCTTTCTGCTGCAGTCTGAAATAAAAGCAGGAGTCAGTGACGCTACCGCCATACAAGGCAGTGTAGGTGGAGCCGACAGAAGCACTTCTGTATGACGGTAACATCACGGACCAATCCTTGGGCTGTCTACGTCTTTGATGCAGGGAAATACAGACAAGCTAGCTTGCTTGAGTGAGACACGTTACTTGGTGGAAAGATGGCAGAGGGTGAGGAGGACGTTGAGTTAGTTGCACATTGTCTTTAATGGCATAGTTCAAAATAAACATAATAGAGCAGTTTAGAGAAGGTTTTTCTACTTTTTGTTACTAATGTAGCACGTTTTGTCTTCTGGTTTTGGAGCAGTGAGAGCACAGGTTAATAATTGTTTAATAAAACAATTGAATGTAACATTTTTGCCTGCTTATTTGTCTGATTGACAGTTGTATTGATCATTGAGATAGCTTTGCTTTGGAATGAAGTTATATAAAATAATAAAAAATAGCTTCGATGTAGTTAAACTACTTTTGCCATGTTGCTGTAGCTTAGCTTGCTACATTTCTCTGGGGGGTAGCTTCGGTGTAGTGAAGCTTAATTTCATGCAGAGTAACTGGTAGCTTAGCTCACTACATTTTCCAAGTAGCTTGCCCAACACTGCTGTCAAGCTAGACTGCAGGACTTGAAAGCCACTGGTTCAAGCAGCCACTCACCCTGGAGAAGAGAGTGTTGAGGCAGTGGACCTTCTGCCTCTCGGTCACATACGCATAGTACTGGGTGATGCCCTTTAGAGTCAGTTCCTCCATCAGATTGATCTCATAAGGCTTCTGCAAGTGTTTGGCCTAAAGGGGAGGGGGGGAAGGACACCAACACGTTACTTATATCCAATTCAACAGAACGTCAATTAATTCAATTCGTTTCCTCTCCCTTTGCCCTCTGCCCAGGTTCTCCATCCTCATCCCTCCCCCTTTTCCCCCGTCCCTCGAATCCTTCCTGGGTGCAGAAGGCCTCACCATGAATTTCTGCACGCTCATGGGGAAGGTAGCAGAGTACAGCAGGATCTGACGGTTCTTGGCCAGGAAGCTGATGATGTCCTCGATCAGGACTACAAAGTCCTGAGACAGCAGCTTGTCTGCCTGGAGGAGCAGAGAAGAGGGAGAGAAGGGGGGGAGAGTCTGGGTGAGTTAGTGTGAGGGGGAAAACGGTGATTAGCAGGGCGGTGTTTATAAACCGGAGTATTTTATTAAATCATCTCCAGCCTTTTTAATAATCTCTTCACGTAAAGACGTTTACATTTGACATTTATTGATTTCGCTTTTATCCTAAGCAACTTCCAAGAGAGAGCTTTACAAAAGACCATTGGTCACTGATCATAGCAGCGTGAGAAACATCTCCAACTCACCTCATCCATGACCATCATCTGGACTTTATCCACCTTGGCGACACCCTTTTTGATCAGGTCCAGGATCCTGCCTGGTGTGGCGATCACCACGTGAACTGAACAGAGGAGAGGGACGTGAGAAAACATCATCTACACACTGGACAGCTGCTTAACAGAGGGAATATTACACTAAGATTTATTACACATTAACTGCTAGTTCCCCTCTTCTAAGATTGATGGATCAAAGCACCATCCATAAGGATAGTTTGCCAATGAGGGCCATCCTGTCACCCTCCAACCCCCACTGGCCGGCGCTCCTTACCTATCTCGTCCAGACGCATGATGTCGTCTCTCAGGTTGGTGCCCCCTGTCGTGGCCATGACCTTTACTCCGCCCAAGTGCTTGCTCACTTGGATGCTTATCTGGCTCACCTGCAGGGCCAGCTCTCTGGTGGGCACCATCACCATGGCTGCAGGTGGAGGGGGAAGCAAGGTGGAGGAGAAAGGAACAAATGAGCACATCAATGTGGCCTAAGCTATAATGTAAACTTTCTAATGAAGCACACAAGGTGTACTGTTTGGTGGCAGGCCTCCATCCCAGCAGAGTGTGCGTGGGCGTCTTGAGGCTGTGCCCGCCTGCCATATGTCAGGGAGAAACGGTGTCCCATCAGGCATACTGGAACAAGACTACCGCCCGCCCATACACACACACACACACCGACCGTGTGCTGGGAACAGAGCGAACGGCTTCAAACACAATCTTGGTCACAATAACAACCAGGGGAAGATCAGATCAAGCTCGACCCGACAAAACATCACGTACTTGTAAAAGCTGGAGCTCTAGCAGTGGCCAAGTGAGTCAAAAGAGGGCAAGAAATTAATCTTAGCTCAACTTCAGGTCTACAGGTCTAAGCAAGAGAGGCTGAGGTTGAGCTGCAGAGGTGGAGGCTCTCACCTTGTATGTGGTCCTTCTTAAGGTCGATCCTCTCCAGGAGGGGGATGAGGTAGGCTCCACTCTTCCCTGTGCCGTTCTTGGCTCGGGCGAGGATGTCCCTGCCTGACAGAGCTATAGGGATGCTCTCCTCCTGAAACCCACATGGAGACTGGGTTAGGTACTGATGTCATCTCACAGGAGACACACATGCAGACTAGGTTAGGTACTATGGCCTTCAACATATCGAATTTCATAACTGTGGGGTGGGGGTGTGCAAGGGTTTCAAACCATAAACAAAGAGGCCTACCTGTATAGGTGAGGGCTTTTCCCATCCCATCTCAAAGATCCCCATAAGCAGTTCCCGCTTCAGGCAGTAGTCTTCAAATTCGTTCCCTTTGGTCGATGTCACATCCTGGGAGAGGTTAAAGGTTAAGCGTACACTACAGAGTGGGTAAGACTGAGAGCCCTATTGTCATGTGGTCAGGTGACTTACTGAGGTTCTTAATCTGGTATCTTTTGGAGGGAGGTGTAGGCACTTCTTCCAGTCATCGCCGAACCTGGTGGAGAATCACAAGGACGCTAATGAGACTCAACATCATGATACACCAACAATTGACAACATACTTCTTAAGGACTAAAATTATGTGAAGGTTTGTGAGGAGTCTCACCTTATGCCCCCGCTACCCTGGGGAATGCTGCCTGCTTTCAGAGGGACACCTGGTTGCTGGGCAACAGCCAGGGGACCTGACTGCAGAGCTTTGGCCTGTCCTCTGATCTGCCCATTTGGCATGTTCAGTGCCATTATGGATGCTGGGTTTTCCATTCTTGCTGTAGCCATGGCGATTTAGATTTTAGGCCTCTTATCTCTTAACAGTATAAAGCTGATTTCTTTTCGTTTTTTTCTTAAATCTTCTTTTTGTGAATTTGGCTCAAATGCCCCACATAGAATCTTTGTGTAAAATAGCTCTAAAAACCGAAGAACTAAAAATTTTAGTTTCTAACTTCTCCAATTCAAAAGAATCTATGTGTCCAGTTTGAACGTACAGAACTCTCAAAAAATAGAGCCTGACGCCAAAATCCCTGTCAATATACAAGACAACTCTCCAAAAATTGGAGAAATTAGCATTTATATGAATAAATAGATCATATATCAGTTCAAAACAGTTCTGTGTTGGTTCTCTCAAAAGTCAACTGGCTGGCTTTGCAGCTTTGAAATTGTTAGTATTTTTTATTTATTTATATATATTCCTTTTATTAGTATTTTGCTTTTCCTGTCTTGTAAACAGGTGAGCTTTTCTGTATGTGTGTGTGTTCACAGACGTTGTTCTTACTGTCAAACTATATCAGTTTCTAACATTCATATAAACCCGTGGCAAAATGTGATCCTCCCGGCCAATCACAATCGCTATTACTATGACTGATAATTCTCTGTCTCAACTTGGCTTGTCACTAATGCTCACAAGCGGGTGCCTGGCATAGACCAACAGCAACAAAATTATATGAATAGTTTGGCTTCTGGATTTCTTCAGTGAGTTTTCAATGTTTGCTTTGCATTTTTCGTTGCTCGACTCTATGGCTTCTATTGTAGATGTAGTTGCTCGACAAGCGACCTGTCAGAATACACGAGGACAATTTACCATTAGGAAACAATGCACAGAAAAACAAAACGTGCTATACAAGTTGTATTTAAATATCTGTGAAAAATACCAAGAGACCTGCCAAATAAAATAGTTTGACCTGCCAGGTCAACAGGCAGCTATATATATATATATATATATATATATAAATATATATATATATATATACACATATATACACACATACATATACACACAATATTTGCATGTCGCCGCTCCCATATGGCGTGTTAAAACACAGTTAAAAAAACAGTTGCTTGCCAACAACAGAAGCGCGAGCGAATATTAGCTTGATAGGAACCTTAATTATGTTAAGAAAGTTAAAAATATAGAAAGTATTAGTATAGGTAGTATAACTGAAGTTGATTATGAAGATTAAATTCCCTTTTTTAGAAAGAAAAACATGTAAGGTGATGTGTCGTTACTCTAGACATGTTCTGAATCATCATTACATTATCCACCACCTGGCTTTAGCCCGATTAGCTAACCTAAACACAGACAACCAAAACCTCAATAAATAGCTGGACAATTACTTTATTTTGTCAATATGGCTACCTAACTACAGTCTAACTGCGAACACATTCAGACTCAGTTAGTCAACTCAGCAGCACATTAAGAGATATCTACTCTGAGAAGTTTCGGTCATCGTGCTAGCTTAGCGCGAGCTAGCCAGTTAGCCTGGTGACGTTCGAATCAATAAGCTACGGTTAAGACGAAGTTAAATAAGACTTGTAGTCCAATTTGTTCAAATGTGTTTACCTTCATGTACATTCATTTAGAAGTCTTCTCTTTTTGAACTGGTTGGTAAAAGCATATATTCGTAGTTCGCTTTACTTTGTTTCTCTAGATATTCACCGCCTCTCTTTTGTCTCTCAGAAAATTGACAATTCAACATGGCCGCGCGCTCGTTTTTAGAGGGTTGCCTTGATCCGTCGTTCCTATTGGTTCTTCAGATGCCTGCTGCCTGCACGATTCACCCAATCACAGGGCCTCGTTCAAATTAAATAAAAACTGTCCAACTCAACTGTGTAGAAAAATATTTATTTGACATCATTAAATGAACAAATCGTTAACATGACATGGTCACTGCCAAAGACAAACAAATTCACGTGTCAGGAAAATCCGTGAACAATACAGATTTACATAGACTTGCAGACCACGCGCACACACAAACGCACACGAGCACACACACGCGCTCACAGTGAGCTATGCAATGAGTCATGCAGAGTAAAAAAAACTATAAAATACAGTCTCACAACCAACCAACCTTAATGCAACTATTTGTAAACCTGTGACACAGACATGTTTGTCCTTGATTAATCGCATTGATCCGATTGATAACAGCACAACTTTCGTTGTATTGTCGGTTCATGGTGCCATCATCCTTCTACAAAATGTTCTGATCATTCTGTTCACCTACTACAGTGCACACTTTATCAGGTCACCTTTTTAAACCTTCATAATTGAAAGAACTACTTTTACTGCAACAGAACAGTGAAAACGCAAGCTTGCCTATCAACTGTCACATTTGCCCCCGCTGCTGACGCTTAGGGTGGAGTCTAATGATTGGTCACTGCAACGGCTGAGGGTCCGTGATTCGCCAGTAGAGGTTTGGGAGGCGGGGCAGAAGCCTGCTTGGGGAGGTAGCAGGATGAAGGCGCTCTCAGGGTAGTAGTTACCCTGGGCAACAGGCTGGTCGTAAATTGGGTAATCTGGCATCATTGCCCGAACAACAGAGTCCCCTAAGGGGAAATGGTTCAAGGAAGGAAGGTAGAGATGGAAAGAATAGGCCGTTCCCTGGGGCAGGAGGTCAGCTACAGCCATGTTGTTCAAACCCATCCTCATTGGCCGAGGTTCTCTCTCCGGGATCTCCATGGGCGACAGGGGGCCTGATGAGCTGTCGATTGATTGGCTGTGAGGTAAAGGTGCAGTACAGTGGGGCGGCTGTGCAGTACTGTGGTGGGAGGGAAGTGGCGTGGCTGCCCGTGATCCTCGGGTGGCATGGTTGGGGGACAGGGAACCTAGAGGAGGAGAACTGGTTTGTTTATCGTTTACATTTCCATGTATTCATTTAGCAGACACTTTTATCTAAAGCGACTTCCAAGAGAGAACTTTACAAAAAAAGAGAGCACTGTTCACTGATCATAGCAACGTGATAGTCCCCAAACATTGCAGGTAGTCAGAATATGAAACATACATTGTGAGAGACCAAACAAGTGCCAAAGAGAAGAGCCACAAGAGCATTAAGTTAAACAAGTTACAATTACATGGCATGCATCTCAAATGTGCCATAATGTACCTTATTATAAGGTCACAAGTCATATTTTTGTGTGTGTGTCAGCTGTGAGTTCTCACCGGTTCTTCTGAGGGGGGGACTCTTTGCAGGGGAGGCAGATGCACTCTGCTGCTCTTCAGTTCTGGCAAGCTTTGAGCCTTTGCCTCGCAGCACATCTGTTACCTGGTGGAGATTCAGGTCAAAGAGTCAGAACACGGCACCGAAAACACCATGCAATCTTTGACCTGTACTAGAGAAGCTGTGGGAAAAACCCTAAATCCCAGTCTGATGGGCTTGAGTGATCGTAATGGTGTTCTTGACAGCCACTAGAGGGCAGGAGACAACCAGAGCTCAGTCTTTAGCTAACCAAATTACGACACCTGAACACAAGCATCCTCACTAACTTTTTTGTCTGCTCCTCTGTCTCAAGCACCCTGAATCTCTCTCTCTCTCTCTCTCTCTCCCTCTCTGTGTCTCGCTCTCTGTGTGTGTCTCTCTCTCTGTGTCTTTCTCTCTCACCCGTTTATTCTTGGCCACCATGACGGGGGTGTCGTTGTGGTAGTTTTTGAGGCTGCTGTCTGCCCCGTTCTTCAGCAGGAGGCGAACCGTGTCCACCTGGCCCCGGCCACAGGCCACATGCAGGGCCGTGTTCCCACTGTAGGACTGGCTGTTCACATCACAGCCACTCTGAGAGAGAAACATGTAAAAAAAAAAGGGATGAAAAAGAGAGAATAAGAGCGAGACACCGAGAGAGATGCAAGGAAGAGGAATGAGAAAGACAAGAAAATAATGGCAAGAAAATCAGAAGGGGGAAGAGCTGATCGACGTTGAAGGCGATGACCCAGAGACAAAGTTCAAGATTTCTTATCACACCATCAAACAGACGCACTCCTGAAACATCAATGTCAGTTTCTTGTAAATCAGCAGTTAACCAGAAATGAAAAAGAAACCTAAGAAAACTAGGGTGGAGCCAGTAACAGATCTTAGACAATGTAACTTCTGATGAAAAGGCTATTCTGAATAACCGAGTCACACACACACACAGACACCAACGCATAGTCATACCTCAATAAGGAAGTGGACCATGTCAGCATTATGGCTCTCCACAGCGTGCATGAGAGGACTCTGACCACTTTTGTCATCCTGTTTACAGAGAAGAGCAAAAGTAGTCAGTGGGATTGTTGTGAGCAAACAACAACAACAAACAACAAACTGAGTTACGACTGAGGTACAGGAGTGCTGATGCATTATGGGGCGGAGGAGGGACTGACCATAGCATTGATGTTGGCCCCGGCTTTCAGCAGAAGTCTGGCCAGCTCCATGTGGCCCCCCTGCACGGCCAGGTGTAGAGGAGTCAGACCTGGGAGGAGGAGAGGAGACCACAGAAGAGCTGAAGTGAAGGCTGAACACAGGACACTGAACCTGGGAACCACACCCATACCTGCCATCATCATCACTAACTGTGCTGGAGCAAAGTCCAGTTTGGTACATAGACTAACTGACTATAAAGCTTTTCTCTTTTAGTCCCACACATACACCCACACCCACACAAAGACAGCCTCTCAGCTCAAACACTACACTCATTCATAAGTACACAAACACAAAATAACAAATTTGGCATAAAGCTTGTGAACAAATACCAGCTTCCACTTGAAGGGTGTGTGTGCGTGTTTTTACAGCTTATCTGCAGCAGTAGCCAAGTGACACCCATGCTGACATGCCTAGACATGTCACAGCGACACGGTCATCGTTGCAAAAGTCACATCCCCCCAAAGACTATAACTTTGCCTCAGTTTATAACAATACGCTACGAATCTACATTCACAGGGGGGGTGTGATGCACTATGGAGACGTACCCTCAAAGTTTCTGATTTCCAGCCAGCGTTGGGGGGAGGGGAAGACCTGGCTGAGGAGGGCAGCGAGGCAAGCCCGCTGACCGTGCTCGCAGCAGAGGTGCAGGGCTGTCTGACCGCAGCGGTCCAGAGCAGCGCGGTCTGCACCCGCATGCACCAGCGCATCCACCAGCGCAGCCTGGTGGGTGATCACCGCCAGGTGCAGCGGGGTCTGGAGGACCAATGAGAAACGAGGAAAAGGTCAGCTGTGGGTGTGAGGAACAACTTGAAACATGAGGGACAGAGGGATCCAAAATAGGAAAGTGGAGAGGAGTTTGGGATTTGGTAGTCTGGGTGATGAAATCGTTCATACAGTTATACACATCAGATAGGTTGTTGAGGTTCTAATGTTCTAACAGGCCCTTAACATATGCATACACATTTCCTGGTAAATGCAGACACCCAAAACCTCTTGATAAGAGCAACTTCAATCAAACAAAAGACTGATCAACTAATAAATTTAATACTAATGTTAACAAAGTTACTAATTGAACTGATCCAGTTAACAAAAGGCTGAAAACTTGACTCTGACAGACCTGTACTACATCAGTCAATCAGCTCGTTGCAATTTCTCTCAGATGTAGAAATTTGACAAAATAATGGTAGCACTTAGACAAATAACCTCCTAGTTTGATATCTATGATCTTTTGCTTTTGTTTCACTTTCCAGAAATCCCCCAATGGTGGAAGCAACTCCCCACCTCCATCAGAAGCACAGACTGCCTCCTCACCTTCAAAAGAAGGCTTAAAACTCACTTATTCCGAGAATTTACTGGCACTTACGAATAGTATGGTACTTAATATAATCTAATGTTGCTCAGAACTACTTGTCGGTCCCCATGTGGTGACTCGCTAGTGTTGTTGTTTTCTAGCTTTATTGTTCGCAATTGTTGTGTTATGCTTTTATAGCTCTTCACTTGGCACTTATTGGTTCTCATGATGTATGTTTCACAATCTAAAAGCCCACTGTGTTCAGGGTCTATCACGTTGCTATGCTCAGTGACCGATGCTCTTTGTAGAAGATACTCTCTTGTAAGTTGCTCTGGATAAAAGCGTCTGCTAAATGAATAAATGTAAACTGTGTGTCTGTGTGTGTCTGTGTGTAACTGTGTGTCTGTGTGTGTCTGTGTGTGTCTGTGTGTAACTGTGTGTCTGTGTGTGTCCGTGTGTAACTGTGTGTATGTGTGTAACTGTGTGTCAGTGTGTAAGCTTGCAATGGCGTTTGTCAGCTCAGAGATGATAAACTGTCAATCTAACACCTGGGAGAGCATCCAGTGGAATTCCAGCCCTCAACTCTCCCTGACAGGAATCACTTGAACTTCCCTGAAGCTGGCATGATTCACAAACAAATCACCCAGAAACACACACACACACAGCCATGGATCACGTGCCAACACACCCTTGCACCCCTACGCACGCGTAGGCATGCACACAGGTACACACGCAAACTCACACAGACACGTGTGTGCAGACAAGAGACACAAAAATGCACATTCGGGAGCACCTATGTGAAGAAGTATGGTAGAACCAAACCCGCCCCCATAGATTCACGTACAGAAAACCAAACACACACTGTAAACACTGTGTATTTGTGAAACCCCCGGCCCAGCGTCAACACTGACATAGTCTTCTCACTAAACAGGAAGTGAAGATTTCAAAAGACAGAGTTACAGTAATGTTAAAAGGTCTGTGCCAAGTAGAATATATTTTTTATAGGTGTCCAAAAACCCTGCACGGTTCAGAGGTTCACACCCGTTTCCTGTAATACATTCCTCAAACAGAGAACAAACTTAAGCTTAGATAAGCGAGCAGGCATGAGAGATAGGGAGGGAGGGAGGGAGAGAGGGAGAGAGGGCGAGAGGGAGAGAAGGAGAGAGGGAGAGAGGGGGGAGGGAGGGAGAGTACAATGTGTATGTGTGAAGGTCAGGGGCATTGAAAATGAGGGAGAGGAGCGGAAAGATGGGATGAGGGAGGGAAAATCCCTCGGCTCTCCCCTGTTGGTCCTGGCACACACATGTTCCTGTAAACAAGGAGGAAATCGAGGAGTTTTTCTTACGACAACGCAGAGCCCTGTCAGGGAACTTTCAGGAGACAAAAAAAAGAGGGAGGTGGAGAAACACCCCCCCGCCCCCACAAAAAATGAGTGTGTGCACAGGGTGTATGTCCCTGTTGTGCAACAGAAACTAATACAGCCTGTGGTTGAACTATGTGGTAATGACCTAAACTATCCACATTCTCCTTGATTGTTTCTCAGGAAAATACAATAAAAAAGAAACTACAAACTTAAATGGTATTTTTGTTCCCCAACTTACACCACAGTTATAGAACACAGTACTGTTGGTCTCCCTCCAAATACTATGATGAGATAGGCTAAGCGTGCGACTGGAGGGAAAGTCCCCGTCCCTACCCTATAACCTCAGCACAAGGTATGTTGAGAAACAGCCCAGAGCAAGCGAGAGGGGGGGTCATGTGATTTCTCGGAACGAGGATACCAAATCTCACACGCACAAAACTATAAAAGCCGCGTTTCAACACACAAACAAACTGCACTTCTCTCAAGCATGCACAGTTCTCTCTCTCTCTCTCAATCTCTTGTACAATTCTGCCCTGTGTCTGGTAAACCAGGGAAGGGGATGCAGAGGATGTGTATGGTGTATGTGTATGATATGGATTCCCACTTTCAGTTCAGTCATTGTGTGTTTATGTGGGTGTGTGTATGTGTGTGTGTGTGTGTGTGTGTGTGTGTGTGAAGGGTAGGGGGTGTGTATCAGCAGTCTCTACTGTGGGAGCTGAGTACAAACCAAACATTGCAGTAGAGCCAAGGTCAGTGTGGGAGGAATTCAAACAGCTGTTTGAATGCGGGCTGCTACAGGCAACACAAGCTTGCACATACATGTGCTGTCAACCACCATGCAGAATTGGTTTCGTGTGAAGAAAGTGCCAATGAGCAGGAATCTCATTTTCAATTAGTCAATTAAGTTGGGAAACGAACTGCATCCTGTCACATGACAGCTATTCTCGTGAAACTGTCGCAGCAAATATTGGTCAACTTTGCTCCTGTCATATAGTCTATTCTGAGCTCTCCAGCTGAATCAGATTCAGAATAAGAATGGGGGTTTATTCGCTATGCAAGATTAACAAACATAGAATTCACTGTGGCAGGAATGAGCCAACATAGAACATATACTGTATGTGGCATACTAATAAAATAAAAAATGAATACAATGTAAAATTGTATTTGAGCTGAGTCCTATTCCTGAAATTTTTCTACATAACCTGACAGTCCTTGTCACAACCCCCCGGTCCCAGACTTGCGTAAGACAAATCGGTCCTTGTGCTAAATTATGAAACCGCCCTATCTGGTAGTCAAATCAGTGTGGCGAGTTCCACATCTCAAAAGATCGTTCTGAAAATCTCCCCTCTGGGTAGTTCACATGGCACCAAAGTGTCTGCAGACAGGATATATCAGAAACGTCTTTGCACCTCACCTCAATCCCAGACTCAGCTTCAGCCCCTGTGGTGAGAACACACAACAAACAGCCACTGGCGCAATTAAGACGCTAGTTCTGGTAAGTGAGCAGAAAAGAGATGAAACCCGTGGCTAAGCTTGAAGACGTTAGGGTTTCGCTTAGAGCCCCTAGTGTGTACGTTCCCTCACAGGGGTGCCGTCTGTTGTCACGGCTTCACAAACAGGACAAGGAAAGGTGGATGTGACAAGGTTAAAAGAGGGAGGTGTTAAGAGGGGAAGGGGAGTCTGGAATGAGACAGAAACTAATCTGAAAGTGTCAGGAAAGGAAACACTTCAAACATGGAAGTCTTGGATTGGGAGAGTGCACAGAACATGGAGCTCAAAAAATTGTTTAGTGAAGATCCGGATTATAGGCAGGAAAAGAAAACATTCACTATGTGAACCACTTCCTCCTTTATTCCAATCACTGCTTTTTGAGAACCCATCCCTCTTTCCACCACCCCTGTCCCAACTACCCACCACTACACACACACACATACACAAACACACACACACAAATGGTCTAGATCAGTGGTTCTTAACCCTGGTCCTCAATGCCCACTGTCCTGCATGTTTTAGATGTTTCCCTGCTCCAACATACCTGATTCAAATGAATGCCCACAGTGGGCCCTGAGGACCAGGGTTAAGAACCACTAGTCTAGATTGTGTAGTAGGGTATTAAGAACAATCGTCTTATCAAAAGTCCATCAAAACGTACACCTGCTCCAACCACAACAGGTGTGCATGTTTGTGATTGGCTTTTGAAAAGCGCAGGTGGACTAACCCGGAACAGTGAATTCCACATTGTAGTTTAGCAAGGATAGTAGTAGATTAAGTACTTCCTGTTCCTCTGCTTTCCTTGTCATAGTTCACTATGAAGCATGCTGAGGATTGCGTGTGATAATACTAGTAATAATAATAGTATTTTTAGAAATGATATAGAGCAAGAATACAGGAGAACAGGGCAATAATGTGTGTGTGAGTGTACACAGTGTGTCTGTATGTTGCGTGTATATTGGGTTGTGTGTGTGTGTGTATTACACATGCGTGTCTCACCTGTCTGAGGTTGTTGTAGGTGTCCAGATCTTTGTGAGCCAGGATTAGGAGATGGATGAGACTGTGGACTAATCTCTCCTCACCTTTCACCACGGCGATATGGAGAGCCCTGTAACCACAGCAACACATCATCCAGCTTTACCAACCTACACAGCATTCAGACACAAGTAACATCTGGACATGGAACAGACACAAGCATTTCTATGCACATCATGACACAGTGAGATGCCTGTTTTTGTCTGACACAGTGAGATGGCTGTGTTTGTCTGACACAGTGAGATGGCTGTTTTTGTCTGACACAGTGAGATGGCTGTTTTTGTCTGACACAGTGAGATGGCTGTTTTTGTCTGACACAGTGAGATGGCTGTTTTTGACTGACACAGTGAGATGGCTGTTTTTGTCTGACACAGTGAGATAACTGTTTTTGTCTGACACAGCAACTTAGTGGATCCGTGACTAAGCTGACCTCAAAATCACCTAACTGACACTGCGTCAATTGAGAATAATCTCAAACTTTTTTTTCTTTTTATTTATGATCCGAGGCTTTTCTCTGACCTATGACCCTAATATGGAGACCTACAATGACAGTTAAGGATGTAGAGACATTTCATTTCATCTTTTGTTTTTTTAATGTTTTCTTTAGTAGAAGCTGCTTCCAGTAACAGCTACTTTGGTTTGATGTCATTTCCTGTTATGAGTTACAATGTTAAACTGAAAGGTTTGTCTAGGACAATCACCATTAAAACGCTCACATCATGCTGTCTCTCGTCATTTCGGTTTAATAGTACCATTTGCTAAAGCATTCCTCACATTCATATACATTGACGCTACATTATTTTCTGTTTCAGGGCAAGACATTTAGCGACAGGCATATTTTTGATACATTTACGAGAAACTGTTGTCAGCATAATGATCTAACAATTATAAATGGTTTACCCTTTCCTGTGAACGGTCAGTTAAAAACCTTTGTTCCTTGTTTCTTTATTCATCACCAGGACTCTGTGTCCTGATAAAATGGTCAAATATTTGTCCTTTCCCCTTGTTTCAGAAACCAGTTTAATCCTTTGCTAACTCTTTGCAGTCTAACCCCAGCAAGATCTCCCACAAGCTCCTGTAAGTCTGAAAGAATCTTGCAACCTGAACCTACAACAAGCAGACAAAGTCAACATCCTTAGTAGAGAGCTTGTCTCTCCAGATAAAGTTGGCCGGAGAAACATAATTCACAGCTTGAATTAAAAGAGCAGAGGAAATACTACGTTCTTTAGGAAATTCTAGAGATGATCACAAGGACTTCCTCGGGTGGAATTGCGTATTAACCAGTACTTTGAGGCAATCAATGCAATATTTTCACATTGTGCATAAATATACTATATTATAGGGCTCACAACACCAGCTCCTTCTGACATCACAGGAACGGACAAAAATGACTAATTTAGGCAACTTCAAACTGTTGAGGTATCCTATTGGTCACAATACGATCAAACAGCAATGAGAAGCAGAACATCTATCTAAGAATGAGTACTGATTATTTCCCTACAAATGTATTCAAGGTTTTGTATCCTGTGCTGTTTATTATTTTGAATATTTAGGAGGTTTATTATATGTTAGTTTATCATAGGTTTAACAATTGTTCTGAGTATTTATGTATCATGTTATGGCAGGTTGCTTTGCATTGTCCAAAACATTTCAGTGCACAGTCTAACCCAGTGTTGTTCTGTGCATCTAACAATAAAATACTTGAACTTGGAAGACTAGGAGCCAAAGGTTTTGTAAAACATAGCCAGATTAACTGTGCATATTTCCCTCTATCCTCTTTTCTCTCACACCCCCTTCTCTCTCTCTCTCTTTCTCTCTCTCTCTCTGTCTCTCTCTGTCTCAACTCCTCTCTCTCTCTCTCTCTCTCTCTCTCTCTCTCTCTCTTCTCGCTCTCAAACCCCCCCCTTTCTCTCTTTCTCTCTCAACACCTCCGTACATCTCAAAATCTTGACTATCTCCCTTGATCAACATTAAACTCTTGCCTGTTCCTGGAAGTGGGGCAGACCTCAGCCCCAGATAACCCTAGACATTGACGCAGGCCCCCCAGGGCCCCCAGCCACAGCAGAGAGACACAGAGACAGTGACAGACAGAGACAGAGACAGACCAAGTGATAGAGAGATTGAGAGGGACAGAGAGAGAGGGTCACTGAATGAACGAGTGAGACAAAGAAAGAAAAACAGAGAGGGAGAGTGTGTGTTTGTGTGTGTGTCAGAGCGAGGGAGAGAGCAAGAAAGAGAGAAATAGAGTTCACCATCTGTAAACTCAAACTAAGCCTCCCCTGTGGCCATAGGACCAGCTGAGAGATGTGGTGACATTAATACAGGAACCGTCAACACAAAAACACTGCTGACTGCAGAGCTGATGTCAGAACTGGCAGGCATGGCAGACAATCTGAGAAAGAATGTCCCAGAGGGTGAGAGATATTGAAACTACAAGGTGAGACTTTTACGTTATAAAATTACAAAAAAAGAGACCCAAAGGATGTGGAGAGGGAGAGACAAAGGGAGATGGGAGAGAGAGAGACAGAGAGAGAGAGAGAGGGGGAGAGAGAGAGAGAGAGAGAGGGGAGTCAAAGCGGTAAATGAGGAAGTGGGGAAGACAAAGGGAGATGGGAGAGAGAGAGACAGAGAGAGAGACAGAGAGAGAGAGAGAGAGAGAGAGACAGAGAGAGAGAGAGAGAGAGAGAGAGAGAGAGGGGGGGGAGAGAGAGAGAGAGAGAGAGGGGGGAGAGTCAAAGCGGTAAATGAGGAAGTGGGGAACGGATGTTTGGGTTTTTGAACCCATTCATTTAAAAACAGTGAGAAGAAAAAAAGAAGAAGCAAATCTACAGAAACACCTGAGGAAACCGCAGTCACACCACTGAGGCGCACGCTCGCAGGTTTTCCCGCAAGTAAAGGGGCTCAGAGGCGCTGAGAAACAAGGATCCTCACGCCATTGACGTAAGAGCAGACACACAAACACCGACACACACACACGCTTCTGCAAGGTGGGCTGTGTGTATTATTCTGATGAACTCCAAGATGCATCTTAGACTCACCACAAGGCAACAAGCACAAGGTACAAACTTGGGAGATGTTCAACAACTTGGACAGAGCGGCTTGATTTCTTGTGAAATCCAGCTCCTCGAGGGTCCCCTGCTGTCCTGAAGGTTTTAGATGTTTCCCTGCTCTAGCACACCTGATTCAGGTGGAGGCCTGATAATTATAATCAGGTGTGCTAGAGCAGGGAAATATATAAAACCTTCAGGACATTGGCCATCAAGGACCAGAATTGCCAACCCCTGCCCTAACCCATTCTTCCAGTCATTATACTGTACAGGAAGCTTGGTACAGTGTGGGTAATTCCACTGCTACTCCCAGGGCCACGCCCCAAATGTATGACGACAGACATCCTTCAAACTATGTGGATGTGTGACTCAATCTAAGACACAGGTGTCAAACTTGGCTAAAGTAAAACCTGTACTTTCACGGCATCACTTTGAGATCCTAGTTCATGCTTTTATCACTAACCGCCTAGATTATTGTAATGCACTTTATGTAGGTCTTAACCAAAAATCTCTTGCACGGCTACAACTTGTACAGAATGCGGCCACTCACCTCTTGACCGGAACCAAAAAGCGAAATCATATCACGCCTGTTTTAAAATCCTTGCACTGGCTCCCTGTCTTTTATCGCATTGATTTTAAAATCCTTTCATTTGTTTTTAAATGTCTTCACGGTCTTGCTCCGCAGTATCTGTCAGACCTGATTCAGCCCTACGCCCCTAGTGCGCTCTTTAAGGTCAGCAGATCACTGCTTATTAGTGGTCCCAAAATCAAGGAGGAAACTTAGAGGGGATCGCTCCTTTTCTGTCGCGGGTCCAAAACTTTGGAATGCGCTGCCCCTGCACCTTAGACAGGCAGAGTCCATATCTGTCTTTAAGTCGGCTCTAAAGACTTATCTTTTTACCTTAGCTTTTGAGTGATGTGTTGACTTTTTACCGTGTACAGTGTGTCTCTATTTGTTGAGTTTTTTACCTATTGTTGTGTTGTTTTACTGTGTATAGTGTGTGTCTATTTATTGCATTTTTAATATTGCTATGTACTGCACTTTGGTCAACCGTGTTGTTTTAAAGTGCAATATAAATAAAGTTGGATTGGATTGGATTGAAACTCCAGGCCTCGAGGGCCACTGTCCTGAAAGTTTTAGACGTTTCCCTGCTCCAGCACACCTCCACAGAGCTTGAGAACATCCCCTTCATTAGAATCAGGTGTGCTGGAGCAGGGAAACATCTAAAACCTTCAGGACAGCGTCCCTCGAGGACTGGAGTTTGACACCCCTGACTAAGAGTACAGAACTCATCTGTTGCATTGGCAGAATGGGCCTGTTTGTGATGTTAGTTTGAAATATGATACCGTTGGTTCACTGTCTCTTGTACCACAGACTATTCCTTGAAGTTTACCTGCTGTTATACCGCTAGAATTTGTGCACTTTGTGACCATTGGCTGCACTTACAGCATGTTATTTAGCATTTCACCTGCCTGAAAGCTCAGTAAATACAGCAGAGATGAAGAGTGGGCCTGATATTTTCAGGTCTCCAGCCACAGTCGTGTTTCAGTTCTCGAGATGCAAATATCAGCAGATAAAAGCAAAAAAGAACTACAAAATCATACGACGAGGATGATGTGTGGGGTGTTGAGGGGGTGGCAGCGCCCAACCATGAAGTCAGGGATTTGATGTTAACTCTGTGAGGGTCTCACCCCTCCATTAAACAGGCGTTGTGACTGACCAGCCCACACACTATCTCTCCACATGACTCTTACGTCACACGCTTACTTTCTCAATCGGTTCATCTGATCCAACTCATTACACAGAAATACACAAGATGACTACAGGGTTGCGGTGTTAAATACACCCGAATTCTCTCTCAGAGCAGCAGACCATGATTACGAGGGTCAGGTGGCTCAGCGGTTAAGGTATTGGGCTCATAATTGGAAGGTTGTGAGTTTGATTCCCGGCTGTGGGTATGTGATGTTGTGTTCTTGGGCAAGGCACTTCAGCCTACTTGCCTCAGAGGGGAATGTCCCTGTACTTGCTGTAAGTTGCTCTGAATAAGAATGAATATTTATTTCATGCATCACTGCAGAATTTGACCCCCACCACTAACACCAAAGGATGCTTAGGGTGTATCCACACTGCCTCATACATCACAGTACAGGAACATGCCCTCTGAGGCAAGTAGGGGGAAGTGCCTTGCACACAACGTCATGTTGACACAGCCGGGGCTCAAAACTGGGACTGCGCCACATGACCCCCACATACATCTAACACTAAATCTGGCCTGTGAGAAACGTCAGTTTAAAAACACTAAACGTACGTGTCGCCATCCTCATCTGGGCTTGTTGCCAGGGCAACATCCTCCAGCAGCCTCTGGGTCTGGGGGGGGAAGACTGAGTACCCATCTGGGTGAGAGAGAGGGAGAGAGAGAGAGAGAGAGAGAGAGAGAGAGAGGAAGAGAGATCGGAGATGGATTAACATGTCCATTAACTTTTTTTCAGTTAAAGAGAACATTTAATAAAAGGAACAGGAATTTTGCACAAGTGCACCAATCTATGGGTCCTCAATATCCATCAGTGACTTGCACATAGCATGAAATTTCACTTACATTATAGTTATAGATGCGCATCACAGAAAAATGCTGACTAAACAGATATGTCAACCCACCACTGAATTTACCAAAGGATTGACTAAACAGAAATGAAGATTTCCAACAAACACACACATGCACATACCGCACATATCTGTGCATCTCTGTGTCTTTTTAATACTAGTGATATATTTGAGCTTTACTCGTCATCTTTTCATGATAGCGACTGCCAGCCATCGTGCCTATTGTCAACATATTAGGATTTCAAACAAAAACTGCCAACAGACAAACGTTTACATGTCACTTCCAACACTCACAGTAGGAACTGAAGGCATGATGACCATTTGATTTGTTTCCCTCCAAACCGCCCGCGAGGTGCGGATGTGGCATCGACAAGCCACAGATCCTGCGTTCCTGCTCTTCTCTCTTTAGAACCCGTCCAATATGCAGAGAATTTAGTTCGGGTTCTTTCGCTCGTGACAAGTGGTGTCCCTGACCGGGCGAAGAATGCGATTGTCCCGGGACGGTCTGCGCAGGAAACGGACGCTTCCTGAAGGGAAGATTCGATGGAGACTTGTCCACATTCCGTCCGTGAGCTGCAGCAGTCTCCCCGGAGGACACGGTGCGATTCGGGGAACTCGGAGACTTTGGCGAAGGACCTTGTGCAGTAGGCGCGTGTTCGAAACGCTCCAAAAAACTCGGCTTTCCCATGTCGGTAGGCGGTAACTGAGAACCGTTACGATATTCCGGTGACGCTGCAAGTGTTTCTCCGTAGCCCAGACTGTTCACCGCTGCCGGGCGCAGAGCAATTCGCGCCTCCAACGACACCTCGGTAGAGGCACGGTTGTTCCCCTTGCAGTCTTGTGCGTGATGCGTCCTGTCCTCCGCGCCTCCTCGATGCCGCGTCGTGGTGCGCAAATCCAGCGGCGCTGTCGGCACATTGTTCCCGTCCATGGTCATGACCTCCCCCGGCATGAACTCTCAAATGGACAACAGGTGGATTTCAGATGCGATTTGGAAACAGACTGCGATAGAATTCACCTACAAGCCCCCCCATGCTGTACAGCAGCCTACTGTCCAACGTCAAATGTTTGATTGAAGCAATAAATGTCATGATTGATCATTCTGATATTCTTGATTCCTAGTCAATCGACACCAAATATCATAATAATTGTGCATCAAGAAATAGAAGACTATCCTAAATCAAATCGAAAGCGCCCTTGGCACAAGATTACACAAGAGGCACTTTAGCACAATTCTTCCTTTAACACCTACTGATGTTATAGCCCGGCTAAAAAGGATGACCGCGAGAGCGGTGTCAGCAGTTAGACGCTCCTGCTTTATTGTAGTCTAGCCTATCAAACTGGGTTTTTAATCTTTAGACCCCCCCCCCCCCCCGCCGCCCCACTCCCCTCTCTCGCGCTCTCTCTCGCGCGCTCTCTCATTCATACAAATTAGGAAGTAAAGTAGGGCTTTCCCCGATTTAACTCTTAAGGTTCTTACGAACAGTCAAGCTGCTTTCTACATTATCAAAAGTAGCCGACACACACTTCATTAAATGAGTTTGAAATATTTTGAACACAAGTTCACATTAAGCAGTTCACAGTATGCTACTTTACATGGTCTGGACTGCACTGAATTCAACTATCAGATTATCCATGTAATTTTCTTTTTTTATTTATTTATAATTTTGTTTTCTCTTTTCTTTGATTCTTCAGGTTTTCATCAGCATGGTCTCTTGTCAACCATACAACAGATTTACCCCACCTGCTCAAATCCAAACATGGGAAACACCGACCCAACCCTCCCAGGCCCTGCTCCACCTTGGCTCCTGGTCCCGCCCCGCCCCCAGCTTCCATCTGGTTCCCCTGCAACACCTGGACCACCCCCTGTCTTTAGTTACCTGGGTCAATTTGGGACTTTCCTCTGAACTGTGGTAGCTGAGTAGCCAACGGAAAAACAAGCTTGAGTTTAAAGTCCCTAAAACACCCAGTAGGTTTGACTAGACACCTCGTATTACTGCTGTGGGCTGATGTATGGTGGTTTTAACAGGCCTGACTGCTGGTGGAACATCTCCTGCAGTTATAGACAAACACATCGTTTCGTTTGTTGCTTTTTTTCATGGCCTTAATCAAACCTCTTAATGAAAATGTCTGAAACGGTTTCCTAATGATTTGGTGTCAGTCCCCATTGCATGAAGCATCCACAGATTCAACTCAAATAATGTAAAGTGGCTCATGTGGTTAAGGCGTTGAGCTGGTAAACGCAAAGTTACTTGTTTGGATTCCCGGCTGTGGGCTACATGACGTTGTGTCCTCGGGCAAGGTACTTTACCCTACTTGCCTCAGGGCAAATGTAAGTCACTCTGAATAAGACACATGGCTAATTGGGAGAAAAGCGAAATGTGTGTTAGTGTCTCCATCCGGTGGGAGAACAGTTGTATTACGACAGAAATACAGCAGTTTTCTTTTTGTACCGCTGGTGGGCAGTTGAGCATGGCTTGATTAGAGAGGCTGAATGTCGAGGCACATGAAATGTAACTGTTCGGATCTGAGTCTAAAGTGCAGCGTAATCTTGTGTTGCTTAACTCGGACCAAGAAACAATGTAAGGTGGGAATGAAAGTTTATTGATATAGTGCTAGGGAGTCAGGTGGCTTAACAGTGAGGGAATCGGGCTGGTAATCAGAAGGTTGCGGGTTTGAATCCTAGCTTTGCCAACATGAAGCTGTGTCCTTGGGCGAGGCACCTCACCCTACTTGCCTCAGGGGGGGAATGTCCCTGTACTTGCTGTAAGTTGCTCTGGGTAAGACCGTCTGCTAGATGACTAAATGTAAATATATAATATATCTGATAACAAAAGTTTGGACACACCCTCCAATTCAAATTACTGAGAAAATGTCTCAAAACTTTTGACTGGTTGTCTGTAATTCAGCTGCTGTTGTTGACTATAAAAACGGGGAAACTAGGTTTGAAAAGAGTTTGTCTTAGAAGAGAGGATAGAGGAGGGGAAAAGATAAGGAGTTAGTAGAGATAAGAGGTAAAAAAGGAATGAGGAGAGGAAAAGTGTGCAAAACAAATGTGAAGCGGAACGAGAAGAGAAGAAATGAAAAGAAAAGCTAGTAGAGAAGATGGCCCCTTTACCCACAGTTCAAAGTTGTGTTCTGTCACTCTGTGATCTAAACGGTCTGTGCTGGATATCATCTTCCTTTTCATTCACACTAATTTATCTCTTCTTTTAACCCTACACCAAGCCCACTATCTCTCTTTCCCTCCCTGAGCACAAAGAAAACAAACCTGTTTGTCTGGCTACAACCCCGGAAACTCATAAGAGAGAGAGAGAGAGAGAGAGAGAGAGAGAGAGAGAGGAAGACAAAATGAGAGAGGGGCTTTCAGGATTGCTGAGAAGAGAGGACGGTTGTGTTTTCTGTTGTGTCACAGCTCTGAGCAGAGCACCTCACTGGTTATTCTGAGCTGCATTTGAACATTACAGATGCGAGGGAGAGTGTCACAGCGCACGTGAGCTATGCAACAAGTGGCCTAGGCATGCTTCAAGCGGTGAGTAAGAGAGTGTGGTTAGACTGGAGAGTGAAGCAAATCAAGATTGTTCAGTGACAGCGAGTGGCTTGTTTTCTCTCCCTCGCTTGCCTCCCTTACTCGGTCTCTGTTCTTTCCTCTTGATTCTCTGAAAATAGAAAATTCTGTTTGTTGTTTTGTTTAAAAACACTTTTGACACCGTTCCCTATGAATGTTTCGCAAATCCATTTGAGTGACATGGTGGATTTGCGTGGTTGGAATGGACTTTGCGGCCTTCTTGACCATGACTTTCTCTGCCCCCTTAGGTTTAGGCATGAGCTTCGTATTCTACACTTTTGTCATGTCATGAGATTACTCTCTGGATTAAGGCTTTCTGGGGACACCTTTCTCTGACGCATTTCTCCAGACAGACAGAGCCTCTCCCTTGACCGCTCCCTCGCACGTCACAGGAACGCTGCTGAAGGACAGACACACACAGATCAGCAGAGAGGCGGATCTAAACATCTCCTTTTCAGGACTGCCCCCAGGCCAACAGGCCAGCTTTGCCTAGTAGATGGCAATGGCAGGGAGCGAGTCAGGGGGTCCTGGGGCCGTGAAGGGCCCTCGGCTGCCTCCCTCCAACACCGATCGCCGGCTTGTGGACAAGACCCTGAAGAGGCTGGATAAACTAAACAAGCTGTGCACCAACCCCAGACTGGCCTTAAAGAACAGCCCTCCCTACCTTCCAGAGCTGTTGTCCGAGACTTCCATGCTGCTCTCCCAGGTTTGGGAGCCCTTTCGGGGGACAGTGGTGGCCGCGTTGGGGCAGGAGTCACGGGGGGACGAATCAGAGTACCTGAAGATCCACGTCAGACAGCTCCTGGATAAGACTGATCGAGCCATGCTGCTCTTTAAAGAAGGGCGAGATAAGATTTTTGTGGAGACGTCCAGCTACAGGTGAGAAGAGTCAGTGTTCGTGGATAGAATGAAGTTGCTGAAGACAAATTAGCATAGTGGGTCTGATTTGATAAACTCTTCAAAAAATTACTTGAGGGAATATTAACTTTGTTCCCATTCCACTTTCTCTCAAATCACCACAGTGCACTTGTGAACTTCTACTTGTTGTTTTGTTACTTTTTAGAAAGTTTGAGTTTGATGGAACATATTTTACTTTTTTGGGGGTTGTGAAGAATTCCTCTCTGAAGGCAGGTTTCTTTGCATAAGTGAACCATCTGTGGGGGGGGGCACAGAGAGGTGACATACCGGAACTTGTCTATATGCAGCCCAGTACCATGAAACCAACAGGAACTGCATCCCAACACGCTCTGACCTCCTTGTTTTCATATTGAATGTGCACATCCATAGAAGGACACATGAGAGACAAAGTCAAGGACGATATGTCGACAGGTCCTAGTTTTCGTAAACGTTGTTAATTTAGCGATTGTTGATTTATTTAGGTTTGTCACAGGCAAGGCAAGGCAAGTTTATTTATATAGCACATTTCATACACAGCGGTCATTCAAAGTGCTTCACATTTAAAATAATAAAAATATATAGAACATTTAAAAATAACAATTTACATAAAAAGTTAAAATTAATTAAAAGTTAAATAAAAACAGGAAGAATAATACGTATAAAATAAAACAGTTTGACATAGCACAGTGTTCAATCAGCAGATGCTTTGATGAAAAGATGTGTTTTGATCCTAGGCGTCCAGGCGTGAGGTTATTTGTGGGTCGTTGTCTGTTTGGTGGGCGTTTTAGGAAGGCTGAGTAAGTCTTTCTGTTTCCAGCAACAGGCCTGTCCTGTAGAGACTACTAATGTGCTAAACAGAAAATGGGCCAAACCTGAGGCTTTCTGATGCTAAATCAGCCTATGGCTGCCAGCTTGCAAAACACTAGAGAGTCACTAGTGGAAGATAGATGTTCAATATAACAAACAGGCGTTAACATTTCACAACACAACAGTAGTTATAGCAAAAGAAACAAAACTGGTTATTATTTATAGCTGACATAGTCAAATTTGGAAGGTTTCGTGTAACTGAATATTGAGTGTGGTTTATCAGTTAAAGGGATAAAGAAATGGCTTTATCAATGTCAGGTTGGGTTTTAACAGCAACCGATACAAGACATTTCGTTTTGTTAACAGTGCTTCGCGTCTTTGCGAAAATATATACCAAAGAAAGAAAATGACCGTCGTTCATCACCAGCATGGCTTCAACCAAGAATAACCAGCGCAGAACTATTCTGACAGGAATGTTTAAAGAGTAATGCAGTACAGCAGGACTGGCAAGCGTGGAGGAAATCTGATGTTGTCCTCCTCCATGGATCATATCTCTGTCTAAACATGATGGGAACAAACAGCAGGTTCATGCCAGTGACCTTATAGAACAAACACTTTTAACAGAACCACAACTATTGTTTCAAGACCCCACATTTTGTTAATGTTTTTAACAAAATACATATTCTCTCAATCCAATGAGTCTTCCACTGATGAATACCGATTTAATACTTTGACATGAATAAGATTTACTTAAAACCTCACAAATCTGTTAACTCAAACTGGCTAGCAGAGTATGAGTTTCTACCACAAAGCTAATGTCTTGTTCAAATATGGTCCAGGCCCTGCTAATGGATTTTGTTTTTCTCTGTACAATAAGATAGGCAACATGTCGACACATGAAAGTGGTTTCACGTCACCTGTCTGGGATTCGCTTGTTAAGCGATAACCAGCGTGGGAGAACCGGACACTGGGAACCTGCTGTGTGTTTATGCTGATGATAGCGATCATTATAATCAGTTCTCAGTAATGTTGATGAAAGTTGGGGGCACAACATGGTATCTTAACTGTGGTAGGGAAAATGATCACCAGGCTGTTTGATCTTTATAGGAGTGACACAGTGGAGAGGTGGAGATAAAATAAGTGACAGTAGAAAAATGGTTCTAGTTTTCTGATCGTACCCTCACAATAATACTCTCACACAGACAGGTTGGGGTTTAGATCCTCATTCATCCCGGAGTGATCCACTTTAGAGAAGGTTTCAGAGGTAGTCATCTGGACTGATTGAGAATGACTTCTGGATGGAAGTCGAAAACGTCTTGATTTGGAAAACAGTGTCTAGACGACACACACACATGAATCTCTTCAATCATCTACCCCTTGTTGCTTTACAAGCTGGTGGAACATTCTACCACACCAATCATCAAGGTAGGAAACATAAGACATAAGAGTATGGTGACTTCCTGTACACAGAAGTTTACGTGTAGGTGTCAGTGTGTACGTGAAAGTAAAAGCCTGTGTGATAAAGATGCACCATGCATCTCTATCCCAGTCATGGAAATTGCCACTTTTGTGCTTTTATTTCTTCCCTCAAACTGCAAACTAGAAGACGTATACTTTTACGTTGATCGTTTTCATCTATCTTACAATAAATTCCTGTGGAAACGTTCTGTGTCCATCTCCCCAGGAGGAACTTGATCAAGCTGTCCCTCCTCTTCAGTCACATGCTCTGGGAACTCCGAGCCCTGTTTCCTGGGGGCCGTTTTCAAGGCAACACCTACAAGCTGACTAAGACAGAGGCTGGGGAATTCTGGAGGAGAGCGTTTGGAAACAAGTATGTGAGAGAGGCGAGTGTGAGTGGGTTAGGTGGTGGACTGACATGGTCTTGACCTGCTTGTCAGGAACAAGATGTGAAAACAACATGTACTGTGTCATTGTAGTTTCAGCTATTATTACCCTCCTTGTTCCTCTCTCTGTCTCTCTCCCTTTCTGTCTCTCTTTCTCTCTCTCTCTGTATTTCTCTCGCTTTATCTTTCTGTCTCTCTGTATATCTCTCTCTTTATCTCTCTGTCTCTCTCTCTGTATCTCTCTATCTGTATCTCTCTCTGTCTCTCTCTCTGTATATCTCTCGCTTTATCTCTCTGTCTCTCTGTATATCTCTCTTTATCTCTCTGTCTCTCTCTCTGTATCTCTCTATCTGTATCTCTCTGTCTCTCTCATTGTCTCTGTCTTTTTCTCTCTTTCTGTCTCTCTCCCCCTCTCCTTCTGTCTCAGGTGTATAGTGCAGTGGAGCAGCTTCAAACAGCAGCTGCGCGCTGTCTTTCCGTTCGAGGAAGGAATGGAGGCCATGGCGTTGAAGTCCACGGTGGACCTCACCTGCAACGACCACGTCTCAGTGTTCGAGTTTGACATCTTCACACGCCTGTTCCAGGTGTGTTTGTGTCAATAAAACAATCAAATCTACATACTTTTTCAATCTTAAAGCTCATCAAAAAAATTATTATCTTCCATGAACATCTCTTTCTCCAAGCCTTGGAGATCTCTGCTGAGAAACTGGAACCAGTTGGCCGTAACTCACCCAGGTTACATGGCCTTCCTCACCTACGACCAGGCCATGGCCAGACTGGGACAGTACCTGCATCGTCCAGGAAGGTGAGACGATGGGCAGTACACTAGCCTGAAGGGGTTCACTGTACTTGAATGAGTACAGTGATAAGTACACTGCTAAATGAATACATTTACACAGTGGAAATTGCCACAACATGTGTGGGTGTTCCATAAGGTCATTATGTGATCTTCCACCAAAGCTCCATATGATCTTCTCTCCAGCTACATATATGTGTTTCTCTCCAACTACATATGTGTGTTTCTCTCCAGCTACATCTTCCGTCTAAGCTGCACACGTATGGGCCAGTGGGCCATCGGTCACGTGACTAACAACAGAGGCATCTTCCAGACCATCCCAGAGAACACTCCTCTATACCAGGCTCTCATCCAGGGCTTCAGAGAGGGCTGGTGAGACACATACGCTCACACACATACACTGCTTACCACACCCACATAGCCTAACATACACACATCCCCACTCCTGATCTAAAGGCAGAATGTGTGTTTTGATGCAGCTACCTGTACCCAGATGGGAGAGATGTGAATCCAGACCTCACTAGCCTGTGTGAACCTTCCCTAAAAAGCAGAGTCAAAGTAACAGAGGTGAACGCAAGGGGTGTCCCGCACTTTCACCTTATCACCTTTCAATGTTGGATAATTTCAGATCCTTTACAGGCTTACAACCTGCATGCTTTGTCACAATCCTGCTTGTCTGTCTGTGTCTGTCTATCAGTCTGTCTGTGTATCTGTATCTGCTTGTCTGCCTTCCTGTCTGCCTACCTGCATGCCTGCCTATCTGCCTGTCTGTCTGTTTGTGTGTCTGTCTGTGTGTATCTGTAAGTTTGTGTCTTTTTGTCTGTCTATCTGCCTGTCCTTCCATCTGTCTCTCTCGCTCTCTCTCTCTCATCATTCTCATTGTCTCCTCTTCAGGAACAGTATGATATCTACTGTGACATGGGAAGCACATTCGAGCTGTGTAAGATCTGCACAGAGAGAGACAAGAACATTCGCATCCAACCCTGTGGGCACCTCCTCTGCCAACCTTGCCTCCAAAGCTGGCAGGTACGGCCACCAGATCAGCCGCAGCGACAAACATGGCTCAGCATTATGGACACTGCCATTATACTCACAATGTGCCACACCCAAACTCCCCCAACTGCTGGTTAATGATACTCTTGTTTGTCACACAAAAAATGCTGCGACTGCAGGAGAACTTGAGTTGCTGCGGCTGACATTTGAAGATCATTGGAGATCATTTCGCTGTGTTGTAAATCATGTTTTCACACAGTTTTGTAGTGTTCAAGTGACAAAAGATGTCACTGATCTGGGCACAGTCTAATATGTGGCTTGAGACTTCCTGTGTGAGCTGAGACACACATCCTCCTCACACATAGCTGTCATCGCTCACTGTTGTGACACTCACCGCTATAGTTTCCACCTGGGTAGCCAGGTCACGCGAACACACACACACACACACATCAGGACACACTTTAGTACACACTCTCTATCTTCGAGAGATACAGCAAGAAGTTAACCGACTCTAATGTCTTTTTGAATTCCACTTTGTAGAAAGAGAGACTGAGAGAGTGAAAGACAAAGAAAGAGAAAGACAGAGAAAGCGATAGAAAGAGATAGATAGAGAGAGAGAGAGAAAGAGAGAGAGAGGATGCAGATGCACCATTGGCTATGCTTCACAAGGTTTGAACCACGTCAAATCAGTTGACTTACTGTAAAGTATTTTATCATATAGTGCTCACAAATAGCACACACACTCTAATCCATGCACGTCTCTTGCACCAAGTAGGCATGGACCTGTGTGCGTGTGTGTCTGCTTGTGCGTGAGTGTGTCATCGCTCCTCCCGTTGCAGAAGTCTGACGGCCACGCCTGTCCGTACTGTCGCTGTGACATCAGAGGAACGGAATCCGTATTGGTGGAGCCCTACTTGCCCAGTGGAGGGGAGGAGGAGGAGGAGGAAGAGGAAGACCACTTGGAGGATGTGGAGCTGGTGATGAAACAGCTGGCCTTGATGAAAAAGGTACGTCCATGTGAGAGTGTGACCTTGTCTGACCCCTGACCTCTTGTTTGTAGTCTCAGCCTCGACCTGGTCAGCCTGGGTTGACACCTTCTCTCTCTGAACGTCATCTCAACTCTTCTTTTAGATGTCCAGTGATGTCTCTCCACCGCCCCTGCCCCCCAAATTTAGCGTGTCCCCGCCCGGCCCTTCCTCACGCCCCGCGCCACGCCACCACGCGGTGGACACGCCTGAGAAAGCCACACACTCATACTTCGTAAGGCTGCACGCAGACTCACCACCTCGGTTTTTTTATGTAATGTGACCGGTTAGTGGTTCTGGTTTTCTGAAGCGTGTGTGTGTGTCTGCAGCCCCACAGCCTCACAGCAAGAGAACAGACACTTCCCAACCGTGCCACCATCAGGTAAGACATTTACATTTATTTATTTAGCAGATGCTTTCGAAAAGAGAGCTTTACAAAAAGAGAGTGGGTCACTGATCATAACAACGTGATAGACCCCAAACATAGCAGGTTTATAGATTATAAAACATATTATATTCCTATGGTCGTTGTTATTTATCCTGGTAAAGTGACAAAAAACTTTCTCAAGCACAAACACATCAGAGAGGAAAAATTTAGACACTTCTTGATCGACAGTTCGTCTACATCCTGTCTCCTCCCCTTCAGATGCCAGGGGGAGAAGCTCATTAAAAGTGTCGAGGACATTCCCGAGGAGGTTCAGCAGCCTCAATCATGCTCCTCATCCAGCAGGCCAGCAAGGCCTGTCTCCAGTATGCAGGAGTGCGTCTCACTGCCTGCCCCACTGCCATCGACGTCGACCGCCTGTGGAAAAAGTGAGTAGAAGAGGCCAGACAAGATCCCCGGGGGCTACCTTCAACCTTCAACCTCCCATTCGCTTTTCCTCCTTAATTCTGTTATATTAGAAGAAGTCAGAAATGAGCTGGTTTGCACAGCAGCTGTGGAGAGCTAGACAGATAAAAGGTTGCACTCAGATTTTTTCATCTCTCTGGATTTTTCCATGACACCTTGTGTTCACCACGAAAGGGATCTTAACGCTGCTTCTCCCCATCTCCATCTCTTCCCTCTCTCCCTCCCTCCTCCAGGCGAGGCAACCTGGAATGGACCTTCTAACCCGGAGAAGAAGAGAGGGAGGCAAAACGAGTGCATCTCAGCAACAGCTGAGCTCAGACACAAAGACCAGTAGCAGAGATCATCTGCTGACCCTGGGGTAGAAATCAAACAGACCTCAGCAGGAATCAGTAACAGACGTGGACCGAGGATCCCAGCTCATTGGAGGAGTTATGAGGAGTTCCTCATAATGCATCTTAATAGCTGTTGTTACTTCATTAACAGCCCGTGCTGCACAGTAACTGGTCGCTGGTACATCTCTCCTGCAGTTGCGGCTACACACACTGTCTTTTTGTTGAATCAATGTATTTGCAATGCAAAATATGATGTGGTTTTTCAAGTGAGGAGTTATATAAAAGGTGGATATTTTAATATGAATTGTAAGATGCTTTTTTATGAATACGGATGACTTTGGAACATCCTACCTCATTGTTGTCCCATACTTAAACTAATTTACATAATTGCATTCTTCATGCCTCACTACAATGTGGGGACAGCACCCTCACTTCATACCAAGACAAAGAATATTGTGTTTGTCCAAGCGGAATAAAATCTCAAACCCTTTGGGTCCTTTGACCGTGTGCAGTATGTGGAATATCTATTTAAGGTTATGAATATTTCACACGATTTTAAAGCAGCTTTTTGAGTAAGTCAAGACACAGATGAACTGTGGGGAAAAGTAAGGTTTTTATCCTAGGAGTTTTCTAAAGGGAGAGGGAGAGAGGGATGGATGGATGAGGGAAGGAGGGAGGGAAAGAGGGAGTGGAGAGAGGGAGGGTGTACTCGAGCACACCCCAATAGGAGGCCATCTTGCTGCATCAGGGGTTGGCCTCCATGTTGCCCTTGATCCAAGAAAGAAACTCGCACACCTTGACGTAGACTCCAGGAAACTTGGGCTCAGCGCAGCTTCGGCCCCAGGACACCAGGCCCTGAAGCGACCCAATACACACCAGAGGACTGCCTGAATCCCCCTGGGTGAGTGGAGGAAACAACCAGCTGGTCAGCAAGGGTGAGGCCACAAAGGAAGCGGTGGAGGTGTATCAAGGGGGTTGGGGGGGATGGACGTGAACATGGGAGGAGTTTTAAGGAGATGGTGTGTTAACAACAGGTAGAGACATGGAAACATATGTAGAGCCATGGGAGGGGGGGGGGTGAAGGGTGTGTGTGAAGTGTGTGTGTGTGTGTGTCTGCAGCAGGACACCAACATTGCATGCGTCTCTGCCTCCGTCCATGTATCCTGCGCAGAACATCCTCCGTGTGATCATGCCAGGGTAGGCCTCTTCACACAACTCCTTATCCACTATGGGCACATCCAAACACTGCAGACGCCACGGATTGTTTACTGGACACAGACCACAGACAAGGAAAACCGCTCTTAGAAACAGCTTCACCTCTGGAAATGGTACCTGAACGAATCCTTGTGTTGGAATAATTAGTCTTTGTGAGCACACATACCTTTCAGCCCTCACCTCAGTGTTTTAATTTTACATGTATTCATTTAGCAGACGCTTTTATCCAAAGCGACTTACAGTAAGCACAGGGACATTCTCCCTGAGGGAAGTAGGGTGAAGTGCCCAAGGACACAACGTCACATAGTCTTGGCCGGGGTTCGATCTCACAACCTTGCGATCATGAGGCCGACGCCTTAACTCGCTGAGCCATCACACCCCCTGTTTTGATCCAAACGGGAGTAAATCATGATTGATTCCTATGCTATTGACTGCTAGCTTTTTGATTGCAGTCACCCATTGACTGATCAGTGACCTATGCTTTTTTGTAGCGCTCTCTCTTAGAAGTCACTTTGGATAAAAGCATCTGCTAAATGTAAATGTGAGTAAATGTTTGTTCCCATGTGTGTATCAGTGAAGACTGTCAAGCGTCTGGCTTGTTGTCTTCTCTTCTCACCCTCGTCGCCCATTGGGGTGTAGCCCCAGCCAGACACAGAACAGGGCAAGCCCACATACGCACACCCCGTGGGTAGGGCGATAGGCTTCACTGCCTCTGTAATCTGCACCGGGTGGAAGAGCTTGATCAGCATGATGTCATAGTCCAGAGTCTGGTAGTCGTAGCTACACAGGAAAGGGAGACAGGCCAAATGGATTGAGGGGGGAATTCATTCAAACGTTTGTGTCAACGTTAAAAAGAGGGAGTGGCTTGTAGTTTTGTTTACAACGGTGTAACCACAGTAACGGGGGAAGCTCACCTAGCGTGCCAGATGATTTGGAGGGGCTTCATGAGCTGCTCGGTGCCTTCAAACACTTGCAAGTCGTGCTCTCCCAAAACGATCTGCATGAAATCAGGGCTGAGGAGAGGGGAGAGTAGGGGAGGTGGAGAGAGAGAGAGAGGGAAAAAGAAAGAGGGAGGAGGGGAGAGAAAAGAGAGAAAGAGGGAGGGAGGGAAATATCAGGCCAGATTTTGAGGCTAGTTGAAATCCCTCTCATCCCTCAGAGCCAAGTGTCCCAGGAGGCTTCTCATACTCACTTGAACCAGCAGTGGGCGACAGAGAGCAACCACTGGTCGCTAATGAGAACTGCTCCACAGAAGTGATAGCCATAGTTCAGGGATGCCATATATGGCCTGGAGTTTGGCTCACATTCCTTCCCTCCGATGATTTGGCCCCCTTCCCAGGGCACTGCCGCTGAAAGAGACCCAGAGACTATGTAAGACAGACACAATAGGAAAAGGACAAAGTCTCATATACAGCTGATGAAATATGCATACGTGTGTGTGTTTGTATTTACCAGCAGATCCTACCAACACTATAAGAGCTAACAGTTTCATGGTATCCAGAGAGCGTCCAGAGACCAGTGATATCCCAAATCTTTTTAGCTGGTATTTATACTCAGCCTCCTGCTCTTCCTCCCCCCCAACCTGCCAGGCAACTTTTCCTTTGTCGACCTTTCCCTGTACCTTTCCCTGTCCCCCACATGACACACACGTCTGTCGCACACAGAACTGGTCAAGGTCAGCATGGGTCATGCCACTCACACTAAGACACGTCAGTGTGTCAAAGAGCTGATTCTATACAGCTGTCTTACAGCAATCCAGTTTGGAGCCTAATAACCCTGATACATTTCATCATATATTTCTTCTTTCCATCCGTTACTGCTACTGGCCTCTTCAACAGGGCCACAGACTTGATATTAACAATCAACACCCCACCCTCCATCCAGTCAGTCCCACTGCGCTATGCACAAGCCACTTTGATCACTTTGATCCAATTGCACTATTGTGTACATACTCCCCCCATTGTATATATTCATTCACGCCCACATCCTTTTAATAGTTTTCATATATTATTATCCTATCCTTGTGTAGCGTTATTGTCCACTCTTTTATCTTTATTCAAGTCCTGTATATTTTCTTTATTTGCTCTGTCCTGACTTACATGGACAAAATGAAAAACGGATTCTGATTCTGATCAGCATTTCTTATCATTTGGTTTCTAGGTATTTTGAGCAGCAACGAGGAATGGAGGTGTGGGGACAGGGAATGTGGAGTGGGGGGGTGGCGTTTGTACCCCCTACCCCCCCTCCAATGTTCTGGCTTTGCCCTTGAAAACACTGCAAGGTGTGAGAAAGGCACACCTGCTGATTTGAAGTCAATACAAAGACTCCTGCAAAATGTGTTAGTTTTATCCTCTGCATGAGGTTATTGTAATATCAGAAGAACTCCAGGTCAATAAAACAATATTTTTTTACTATGTTTATGGTTGAATTGGAATGTTGTACTTTTAAACTATGTAAGTATGTAAATCCATGTATTTTTGTATGTATACCACAACGAACAGGTCGTAAAGATCCACGTTTATTTTCTTGATGTAATTCTTAGACTTTAATGAAAGTGTGTCCATTCCTGGAAGGTTCCAAAGTCCAGCGTAGGGGTGTTTGGGATGAGGGTACATGGTTGGTGTCATTGTTGTCTCTCCTGTTCCAGTAGGCGCTCCTTCTTCCCATTCAGGACTGAATCCAAGCAGGACATTGTGGTGGCAGTTTTCTGAGAATCAATCCACTCGACTGAAGTTGGGTGAAGTAACTTGTTAATGTTTATTACAAGTACCAAAACAGGAAAACGTATGAGGAATATTCAATCAACGTTACACACATATTTACACACAATGCACAAACACATGAAAGTTACACAAAGACATACTGTTCCAGCTAGCATTCTAGCATGAAACCCTGGTCTACATTTCCAAACCTTGGAGAGGTCCAGGGACCACCAGCACTACGCAGCAGATCGCCCTGAACCCTCGACAAACTTTCAACATCACTTTTTATAGTCTCAGAAGTCATTGGTCTATCTCAGACATGCAGTTTGTCCCATGTCTGTTCTCTGATTGGTTAACTCTCTAAACACGATAGAGTAAGTTGAATCCACATTATCTGCAGACTTCACGTCTCCAAGTTAAATGCTTCAGGAGGTATCTGCCCAAAATGCTGTGTTGTCTGGTTTGGAGGAAGGATCACAACCCCCCCCCCCCCCCCATCCTGACAAAAGCAACATTTACATGATTCAATCAGCAGAGCTTCACAAAAGCGCATCGTCACTCATCAGAGAAAATGGCTCGTAGGAGAACGTAGGAGACCTCTTGCTCAATAAATTTTAATTGTACATACAGTGGTCATACATTTCCTTGACAGACATTAACTAAGGATTTCTCCTCCCCCAACTCTCCCATGATGGCCATGTCCACCATGAAATGATCAAACACCTTCAGAATAGTTTGAGACTGGACAGAGAAATGCTGTGCTTTTCTTTCATTCCGAGATCTCTCAAAAAAAATTATAATGATGTTCTCCATTTTAAAGAATAAGACAGATAGTTCTTGTACAACCTGCCAGATAAACAGACTGGCTCAGCCTCTACTTATATTTTTATTGCACTGCTAAAGCTCAAATGGGAAACCGACTACAAGACCCAGATACTTTAGAACTGCCAAACCTGTTGGGCAACACAAACACTTGTTGTTTGACAACTTGACCATGGTAAAGGTAGCCACACCCCTTTTCTTAATGTGTGTGTGTCATAAAATTAAAATAAATTAAATACATATGTATTATTGTAAATTAATTCAGATTCAGAACAGTGCCGATATAATGACACTACTGTCTGATAATAAAAACATGGTGTTTTTCTTAGACTCCAGCACAACGAAAGCATAAGTAATTTAAATGTCAGGTTCTGAAAAGTGGCTGTGTGAAATGTTGCTCCTCCTTGCATTTAAGACACCTCAATGGTGAAAAAGACATCTTCATTAACAAGCTGTAGTCTGGTCGGGTGGAAAGGGTTTTCAACCAACAAATAAATTTATTTTACACAAAAGATTCAAGGTAAGATTTAACGATTTCACTGTAGAGTAAACATTATATAAATACATTATATAATTTATTTTTTAATTTATTTTTTCTCTGACAAATTGAATTTGAAAGAATACGTACAACGAATATATACAATTCAACACGTTTTACAGGTTAAAATCTGTTAGAAAGCATTACATTTCTGGTGCACTTATCAAAAACAATCTCACTATTGATCTTAATCCTCCTTCTCTGTAATCAGAACCATGGCAGAGAACATATACGAAGATTCTGATCTATTCGTTGATCTGAAAAACAAAACAACGGCTTACGAGGTGTGAAGGAAACTTTTTCGATAGAGGACGTTGCAAGGATACAAAGTTTGATAGTTCGTTAGATACAAATTTATTGAACCTTTCACAAGAACAGAGTATTGCAATAAGAACAGATGGAACATGAAACAAACAGAACAGACATGACACACACACAACAGAGCTCTGTGGCCATTGTCCCTTGGAGAATGGTGAATCTCCAGAGAGCAAGGCCCCGAGCCTACCCTCAGCACCTTTTTTCATATAATCCCCCAACAGTTGTGAACCCAGACGTTCTTTGTCTCCAATCCACTATGGGTGTGAGGAGCAAACCTTTTGATTATCATCTCCAAAGGAGAGTGGTCTCCCAGACCTTTTGTCTACGCATTTGCATTGGTAGAATAAACCAGTTGATTAGCACCTCCAAAGAAGGGTGATCTCCCAGACCTTTTGTCTACGCAATTGCATTGATAGAATAAGCAAGTCAATTAGCAATGTCTGTGGGGAGGTGTTAACTTTTGACCAGAATGTAACTTGCCATATGTCCATATCAAAATCCGTCACCACAGAGGTCCCTGATGTAGTCCATGAAATGAACAACTATGTCAAGTTCCCACCAGAAGAACAATCGTCCAGGGGGAAGAAGGAACTCGACATGATGGAGAATGTGAGCCTGAACATCGCTGTGACTGGAGAGAGTGGAGCGGGAAAGTCCACCTTTGTGAACGCCCTGAGAGGCCTCAGGGATGGGGATGATGGGGCTGCAGAAACCGGGGTGACTGAAACCACCACGAAGCCCATCAAATACACTCACCCCTCCATGGCTGACGTATTCATCTGGGACCTGCCAGGAATCGGGACCCCGAACTTCAAAGCCAAGAAGTACTTGAAAGACGTCCGTTTTGACACTTACGACTTCTTTATTATCATCGGAACGGTGCTGTTTAAAGAAAACGACATCATGCTGGCGAAAGAGATCAAGAAAATGAATAAGACGTTTTACTTTGTGCGATCGAAAAAAGAATCGAAAAGAGACTTCAACGAGGAGCAGGTCCTCAAGAAGATAAGACTGAGCTGCAGGGAAAACCTGAAGGACGTGGGAGACGCCAACGTCTTCCTCATCTCCACGGTTGATCTGGGGAAGTTTGACTTCCAGAGGATGATAGATTCACTGGAGGGCAACTTGTCAGAACACAAAAGATCCGCTTTGATCCAGTCCATGCCGGTTTGCTCCTTGGCTATGGTCGAAAAGAAAAGAAAACTACTTTTTAAAACTGCCGCTGCTGCAGCTGCAGCTTCCACCGCAGGGGATGTGTTAGTGTTCCATGTAAATGCATGTTGGAAGATGGTTGACTGACTTTTCTCAGGGTTTGGGTTATTAATAGGTGACAGGTTCTTATCTGTCGAGCAGTCTGTTACGCTGCTTGAATAAACAAATAAAAGCAATAATTTTCCAAACAAGATTTTATTTTATTTAATTATTAAGTCTGTGAGTCGTTCAAATTAATTTTTGCAATTATATTGGACTATACCAAAAATTATAATAGGGATATGATAAACAATAACAAATTATAAAATAACTATACATACAAGTTAAGAATAAGAATATAGAAATATGAATACATATCTCTAAACAGTTAAACAGTGTTGCACACATTCTTTACTAGCACATGCATCACATACCAGCGCCATCTGGCTTTGTTCTTTTTCCAGTGCCAACATCACATCATGTGACAACGGCGCAGTTTACATAACAGATCTGTACCTCTATGTCAATAGATACGTGTTCAGGTAAAACCACATTTCCAAGTTTAGTTGCAAATGATAACATGTATTCATTTAGCAGACGCTTATACAAATTTTTGTGCACAGATTATGCACGTATGAAAAATGTCCTATTTATTTCAGGATTTATTTTGGCTAATTAAGTTACAAAATAGGGCAATGTGGCACAAATTGAATAAGAGCTGCCCTCTTATGCTCAGACAGGTTCTCCATTACTGAATCAATAAACTTCCTAAAATCATACTTATCCGGCTCAAATGTAGAGATGAGGTAAACATCTACCTTCCCAATGTGGCTCAGGTTAGCCTGGCAGCTCTCTCGGATTTTGTTGAGGACTGCATCCTCATTGACGTTTTTTTTCCTGGACTCCGCGAAGATGTCTTGATCAATCTTCGAACGGACAAAGTAAAACATTTTCCCCCTTTTCTGGATCTCGTCAGCCAGCATGACGTCGTTCTCCTTGAACTTCACAGCTCCGATGAAAATAAAAAAAGTCATACATCTCAAAGTTGACGTTTCTCAAGTAGTTTTTGACTCTGAAGTTTGGGGTTGCGGTGCCCGGCAGGTCCCAGATGAACACGTTAGGGACGGAGGGGTGGGGGTATCTCATCGGTATCTTGCTGGTTTCAGTCACCCCGGTTTTGGCGGCTCCTGTCTCTCCGTCCATCATCCCCAGAAGCGCGTTGACGAAAGTGGATTTTCCTACTCCACTCTCACCCGTCACACCGAAGTTTATAATGACATCTTCCTCCGAGTTGTACTCCTTTCTTTCTTTACCTATCTCTAGTTTGGTCCTAATGTAGCACCACAGCTCTCTGATGCTTTCTTTAATGCCAAGAAAGCCCAGCATTATGGAATATCCTAGGGCTCTTAGATTTGCATGGGTAAGCAAGTACAGGGACATTCCACCTTGCGGCAAGTGGGGTGAAGTGCCTTCCCCAAGGACACTACGCCACCTTACCATATAGTCGGGAATCGAACTCACAACCTAGCCCAACGCCTTAACCGCTGAGTCATGTGACTCTCCCTGTGTTACCTCAATACGGTGGCCTATTGTAATAGCATTATAGACTAGTTCTCTATTATCCTATGATCTACAAAGTCACGAGATACCGCTATAGATAAAGGAAGAAAAGGATTGTGAAGCTGTGCGACACCCTGACACCACAAAACAGTTATTTGAAATACGAAATATTTGGCCAAAGTGAGAAATATAATATAGAGCTACTTGTTGCTAACTTTGAGGTGAATATTTGCCTATTTTGGATATGTAAAACTCCAAAAACTTCATCCGACCAACACCAATAAACACCGACACACACAGACACCATGCACAATTTTCACAGGGTTGGCGATGGTCTGGGAATCTTGCAGCATCTTTCATCAAATTAATTGATTGAAAACAATGTTATTTCAGTGATTTGTCACGGCTGTAGTACTATATGTAGCCTATTATATCTAGAATGTAATTAAGACTGGATTGTTTTGCAAACATTCTTTAACAAGTGACATGTGACCCATCCGACTGTGTCATGTGCCGAAACAGAAAAGTATGACAGATATCATAAATAATTAATGTTAATGAATATTACTATACGGTTGACAATTAAAAGAAAATACATTCAGTACATAATATCAGAACATTTTCAGGTTAAAATCTTATTTCTAAGTTTAGTAGCAAAGTATAACCTGTTACCTGTTTACCTGTTTCCTTCAACCGATTTTACTTACAGTGAGGCTGCTGCTTTTAATTATATTAATTTATTTGTATTTGCACTTAATAGGAGAAGTCTCCAATCTCATTGTACAATTGCATAATGACAATAAAGGGCATTCATTCATCATAACAAAATAATTTTAGTATAGATATTATACAAATATTACAGAATTGGCTGTATTTACAAAATACATTTTTGTCTATTAATCCAATTTACCAATTAATCTGTCAAATTGTGTAAAATAAACATTAACAATTGCGAATAGATAAAGGAGTCATTTAAAAGACAAAGCAAAAACATGCCCAAGAAATGAAGACATTATTATTAGTATTATTATTGTTCTTAGACATACTTATGCGCTCGTTCGACTGAAACAAGCCACGCAATGTCGTGTTTAATTCTTCGAAATTAAGCACAATATCGAGTACAGTTTTAGCGTCGTCTCTCATTTCTTTAATGGCCTCTTGCAAAAGGTGCAACGTGGTGTTAAATGCGATTCCCATGGCTGTGAGACTTCCAAGGCCAATCAGACCGCTCAGTACCACCTCAAACGCCTCCTCGATGCCGCGTCGTGGTGCGCAAATCCAGCGGCGCTGTCGGCACATTGTTCCCGTCCATGGTCATGACCTCGCCCGGCATGAACTCTCAAATGGACAACAGGTGGATTTCAGATGCGATTTGGAAACAGACTGCGATAGAATTCACCTACAAGCCCCCCATGCTGTACAGCAGCCTACTGTCCAACGTCAAATGTTTGATTGAAGCAATAAATGTCATGACTGATCATTCTGATATTCTTGATTCCTAGTCAATCGACACCAAATATCATAATAATTGTGCATCAAGAAATAGAAGACTATCCTAAATCAAATCGAAAGCGCCCTTGGCACAAGATTACACAAGAGGCACTTTAGCACAATTCTTCCTTTAACACCTACTGATGTTATAGCCCGGCTAAAAAGGATGACCGCGAGAGTGGTATCAGCAGTTAGACGCTCCTGCTTTATTGTAGTCTAGCCTATCAAACTGGTCTTTTAATCTTTAGACATCCCCCCCCCCCCCCCCCCCCCCCGCCCCACTCCTCTCTCTCGCGCTCTCTCTCGCGCGCTCTCATTCATACAAATTAGGAAGTGAAGTAGGGTATGCTACGTTACATGCTCTGGACTGCACTGAATTCAACTATCAGATTATCCATGTCATTTTCAATTTTTATTTATTTATAATTTTGTTTTCTCTTTTCTTTTATTCTTCAGGTTTTCATCAGCATGGTCTCTTGTCAACCATACAACAGATTTACCCCACCTGCTCAAATCCAAACATGGGAAACACCCACCCAACCACCCTCCCAGGCCCTGCTCCACCTTGGCCTCATCCCTGGTCCCGCCCCGCCCCCAGCTTCCATCTGGTTCCCCTGCAACACCTGGACCACCCCCTGTCTTTAGTTACCTGGGTCAATTTGGGACTTTCCTCTGAACTGTGGTAGCTGAGTAGCCAACAGAAAAACAAGCTTGGGTTTAAAGTCCCTAAAACACCCAGTAGGTTTGACTAGACACCTCGTATTACTGCTGTGGGCTGATGTATGGTGGTTTTAACAGGCCTGACTGTTGGTGGAACATCTCCTGCAGTTATAGACAAACACATCGTTTCGTTTGTTGCTTTTCTTCATGGCCTTAATCAAACCTCTTAATTATCTGAAAATGTCTGAAACGGTTTCCTAATGATTTGGTGTCAGTCCCCATTGCATGAAGCATCCACAGATTCTACTCAAATAATGTAATGTGGCTCATGTGGTTAAGGCGTTGAGCTGGTAAACGCAAAGTTACTTGTTTGGATTCCCGGCTGTGGGCTACATGACGTTGTGTCCTCGGGCAAGGTACTTTACCCTACTTGCCTCAGGGCAAATGTAAGTCACTCTGAATGAGACACATGGCTAATTGGGAGAAGAGCGAAATATGTGTTAGTGTCTCCATCCATTCACACTCTGCGCATAATTTATCTCTTCTTTTAACCCTACACCAAGCCCACTATCTCTTTCCCTCCCTGAGCACAAAGAAAACAAACCTGTTTGTCTGGCTACAAACCTGGAATCTCATAAAACAGAGAGAGAGAGAGAGAGAGGAAGACAAAATGAGAGAGGGGAGGGGGGCTTTCAGGATTGCTCAGAAGAGAGGACTGTTGTGTTTTCTGTTGTGTCAGAGCTCTGAGCAGAGCGCCTCACTGGTTATTCTGAGCTGCATTTGAACGTTACAGATGCGAGGGAGAGTGTCACAGCGCATGTGAGCTATGCAACAAGTGGCCTGGGCATGCTTCAAGCGGTGAGTAGGAGAGGGTGGTTAGACTGGAGAGTGAAGCAAATCAAGATTGTTCAGTGACAGCAAGTGGCTTGTTTTCTCTCCCTCGCTTGCCTCCCTTACTCGGTCTCTGTTCTTTCCTCAAGATTCTCTGAAAATAGAAAATTCTGTTTGTTGTTTTGTTTGAAAACACTTTTGACACCGTTCCCTATGAATGTTTTGCAAATCCATTTGAGTGACATGGTGGATTTGCGTGGTTGGAATGGACTTTGCGGCCTTCTTGACACATGACTTTCTCTGCCCCCTTAGGTTTAGCCATGAGCTTCGTCTTCTACACATTTGTCATGTCATGAGATTACTCTCTGGATTAAGGCTTTCTGGGGATACCTTTCTCTGACGCATTTCTCCAGACAGACAGAGCCTCTCCCTTGACTGCTCCCTCGCACGACTGTCACAGGAACGCTGCAGAAGGACAGACACACACAGATCAGCAGAGAGGCAGATCTAAACATCTCCTCTTCAGGACTGCCCCCAGGCCAACAGGCCAGCTTTGCCTAGTCGATGGCAACGGCGGGGAGCGAGTCAGGGGGTCCTGGGGCCGTGAAGGACCCTCGGCTGCCTCCCTCCAACACAGATCGCCGGCTTGTGGACAAGACCCTGAAGAGGCTGGATAAACTAAACAAGCTGTGCACCAACCCCAGACTGGCCTTAAAGAACAGCCCTCCCTACCTTCCAGAGCTGTTGTCCGAGACTTCCATGCTGCTCTCCCAGGTTTGGGAGCCCTTTCGGGGGACAGTGGTGGCCGCGTTGGGGCAGGAGTCACGGGGGGACGAATCAGAGTACCTGAAGATCCACGTCAGACAGCTCCTGGATAAGACTGATCGAGCCATGCTGCTCTTTAAAGAAGGGCGAGATAAGATTTTTGTGGAGACGTCCAGCTACAGGTGAGAAGAGTCAGTGTTCGTGGATAGAATGAAGTTGCTGAAGACAAATTAGCATAGTGGGTCTGATTTGATCAACTCTTCAAAAAATAACTTGAGGGAATATTAACTTTGTTCCCATTCCACTTTCTCTCAAATCACCACAGTGCACTTGTGAACTTCTACTTGTTGTTTTGTTACTTTTTAGAAAGTTTGAGTTTGATGGAACATATTTGACTTTTTTGGGGGTTGCGAAGAATTCCTCTCTGAAGGCAGGTTTCTTTGCATAAGTGAACCATCTGTGGGGGGGCACAGAGAGGTGACATACCGGAACTTGTCTATATGCAGCCCAGTACCATGAAACCAACAGGAACTGCATCCCAACATGCTCTGACCTCCTTGTTTTCATATTGAATGTGCACATCCATAGAAGGACACATGAGAGACAAAGTCAAGGACGATATGCCGACAGGTCCTAGTTTTCGTAAACGTTGTTAATTTAGCGATTGTTGATTTATTTAGGTTTGTCACAGGCAAGGCAAGGCAAGTTTATTTATATAGCACATTTCATACACAGCGGTCATTCAAAGTGCTTCACATTTAAAAGAATACAAATATATAGAACATTTAAAAATAACAATTTACATAAAAAGTTAAAATTAATTAAAAGTTAAATAAAAATACGTATAAAATAAAACAGTTTGACATAGCACAGTGTTCAATCAGCAGATGCTTTGATAAAAAGATGTGTTTTGATCCTAGGCGTCCAGGCGTGAGGTTATTTGTGGGTCGTTGTCTGTTTGGTGGGCGTTTTAGGAAGGCTGAGTAAGTCTTTCTGTTTCCAGCAACAGGCCTGTCCTGTAGAGACTACTAATGTGCTAAACAGAAAATGGGCCAAACCTGAGGCTTTCTGATGCTAAATCAGCCTATGGCTGCCAGCTTGCAAAACACTAGAGAGTCACCAGTGGAAGATAGATGTTCAATATAACAAACAGGCGTTAACATTTCACAACACAAAAGTAGTTACAGCAAAAGACACAAAACTGGTTATTATTTATAGCCGACATAGTCAAATTTGGAAGGTTTCGTGTAACTGAATATTGAGTGTGGTTTATCAGTTAGAGGGATAAAGAAATGGCTTTATCAATGTCAGGTTGGGTTTTAACAGCAACCGATACAAGACATTTCGTTTTGTTAACAGGGCTTCGCGTCTTTGCGAAAATATATATACCAAAGAAACCAGCATGGTTTCAACCAAGAATAACCAGCTCAGAACTATTCTGACAGGAATGTTTTTAGAGTAATGCAGTACAGCAGGACTGGCAAGCGTGGAGGAAATCTGATGTTGTCCTCCTCCATGGATCATATCTCTGTCTAAACATGATGGGAACAAACAGCAGGTTCATGCCAGTGACCTTATAGAACAAACACTTTTAACAGAACCACAACTATTGTTTCAAGACCCCACATTTTTTTCATTTTCTTAACAATTTACATATTCTCTCAATCCAACGAGTCTTCCACTGATGAATACCGATTGAATACTTTTACATGAATAAGATTTACTTAGAAACCTGACAAATCAGTTAACTCAAACTGGCTAGCAGAGTATGAGTTTCTACCACAAAGCTAATGTCTTGTTCAAATATGGTCCAGGCCCTGCTAATGGATTTTGTTTTTCTCTGTACAATAAGATAGGCAACATGTCGACACATGAAAGTGGTTTCACGTCACCTGTCTGGGATTCGCTTGTTAAGCGATAACCAGCGTGGGAGAACTGGACACTTTGAACCTGCTGTGTGTTTATGCTGATGATAGCGATCATTATAATCAGTTCTCAGTAATGTTGATGAAAGTTGGTGGCACAACATGGTATCTTAACTGTGGTAGGGCAAATGGTCACCAGGCTGTTTGATCTTTATAGTAGTGACACAGTGGAGAGGTGGAGATAAAATAGGTGAGAGTAGAAAAATGGTTTCCTGTCAAGTGTTCTAGTTTTCTGATCGTACCCTCACAATAATACTCTCACACAGACAGGTTGGGGTTTAGACCCTAATTCATCCCGGAGTGATCCACTTTAGAGAAGGTTTCAGAGGTAGTCATCTGGACTGATTGAGAATAACCTCTGGATGGAAGTCGAAAACGTCTTGATTTGTATACATGAAAGTAAAAGCCTGTGTGATAAAGATGCACCATGCATCTCTATCCCAGTCATGGAAACTGCCACTTTTGTGCTTTTATTTCTTCCCTCAAACTGCAAACTAGAAGACGTATACTTTTACGTTGATCGTTTTCATCGATCTTACAATAAATTCCAGTGGAAACGTTCTGTGTCCATCTCCCCAGGAGGAACTTGATCAAGCTGTCCCTCCTCTTCAGTCACATGCTCTGGGAACTCCGAGCCCTGTTTCCTGGGGGCCGTTTTCAAGGCAACACCTACAAGCTGACTAAGACAGAGGCTGGGGAATTCTGGAGGAGAGCGTTTGGATGTACAGTATGTGAGAGAGGCGAGTGTGAGTGGGTTAGGTGGTGGACTGACATGGTCTTGACCTGCTTGTCAGGAACAAGATGTGAAAACAACATGTACTGTGTCATTGTAGTTTCAGCTATTATTACCCTCCTTGTTCCTCTCTCTGTCTCTCTCCCTTTCTGTCTCTCTTTCTGTCTCTCTCTCTCGCTTTATCTCTCTGTCTCTCTCTGTATATCTCTCTCTTTATCTCTCTGTCTCTCTCTGTGTATCTCTCTATCTGTATCTCTGTCTCTCTCATTGTCTCTGTCTTTTTCTCTCTTTCTGTCTCTCTCCCCCTCTCCCTCTGTCTTTCAGGTGTATAGTGCAGTGGAGCAGCTTCAAACAGCAGCTGCGCGCTGTCTTTCCGTTTGAGGAAGGAATGGAGGCCATGGCGTTGAAGTCCACGGTGGACGTCACCTGCAACGACCACGTCTCAGTGTTCGAGTTTGACATCTTTACACGCCTTTTCCAGGTGTGTTTGTGTCAATAAAACAATCAAATCTACATACTTTTTCAATCTTAAAGCTTAAAAAAAATAATTATCTTCCTTGAACATCTCTTTCTCCAAGCCTTGGAGATCTCTGCTGAGAAACTGGAACCAGTTGGCCGTAACTCACCCAGGTTACATGGCCTTCCTCACCTACGACCAGGCCATGGCCAGACTGGGACAGTACCTGCATCGTCCAGGAAGGTGAGACGATGGGCAGAACACTAGACCATAGCCTGAAGGGGTTCACTGTACTTGAATGAGTACAGTGCTAAGTACACTGCTAAATGAATACATTTACACAGTGGAAATTGCCACAACATGTGTGGGTGTTCCATAAGGTCATTATGTGATCTTCCACCAAAGCTCCATATGATCTTCTCTCCAGCTACATATATGTGTTTCTCTCCAACTACATATGTGTGTTTCTCTCCAGCTACATCTTCCGTCTAAGCTGCACACGTATGGGCCAGTGGGCCATCGGTCACGTGACTAACAACAGAGGCATCTTCCAGACCATCCCAGAGAACACTCCTCTATACCAGGCTCTCATCCAGGGCTTCAGAGAGGGCTGGTGAGACACATACGCTCACACACATACACTGCTTACCACACCCACATAGCCTAACATACACACATCCCCACTCCTGATCTAAAGGCAGAATGTGTGTTTTGATGCAGCTACCTGTACCCAGATGGGAGAGATGTGAATCCAGACCTCACTAGCCTGTGTGAACCTTCCCTAAAAAGCAGAGTCAAAGTAACAGAGGTGAACGCAAGGGGTGTCCCGCACTTTCACCTTATCACCTTTCAATGTTGGATAATTTCAGATCCTTTACAGGCTTACAACCTGCATGCTTTGTCACAATCCTGCTTGTCTGTCTGTGTCTGTCTATCAGTCTGTCTGTGTATCTGTATCTGCTTGTCTGCCTTCCTGTCTGCCTACCTGCATGCCTGCCTATCTGCCTGTCTGTCTGTTTGTGTGTCTGTCTGTGTGTATCTGTAAGTTTGTGTCTTTTTGTCTGTCTATCTGCCTGTCCTTCCATCTGTCTCTCTCGCTCTCTCTCTCTCATCATTCTCATTGTCTCCTCTTCAGGAACAGTATGATATCTACTGTGACATGGGAAGCACATTCGAGCTGTGTAAGATCTGCACAGAGAGAGACAAGAACATTCGCATCCAACCCTGTGGGCACCTCCTCTGCCAACCTTGCCTCCAAAGCTGGCAGGTACGGCCACCAGATCAGCCGCAGCGACAAACATGGCTCAGCATTATGGACACTGCCATTATACTCACAATGTGCCACACCCAAACTCCCCCAACTGCTGGTTAATGATACTCTTGTTTGTCACACAAAAAATGCTGCGACTGCAGGAGAACTTGAGTTGCTGCGGCTGACATTTGAAGATCATTGGAGATCATTTCGCTGTGTTGTAAATCATGTTTTCACACAGTTTTGTAGTGTTCAAGTGACAAAAGATGTCACTGATCTGGGCACAGTCTAATATGTGGCTTGAGACTTCCTGTGTGAGCTGAGACACACATCCTCCTCACACATAGCTGTCATCGCTCACTGTTGTGACACTCACCGCTATAGTTTCCACCTGGGTAGCCAGGTCACGCGAACACACACACACACACACATCAGGACACACTTTAGTACACACTCTCTATCTTCGAGAGATACAGCAAGAAGTTAACCGACTCTAATGTCTTTTTGAATTCCACTTTGTAGAAAGAGAGACTGAGAGAGTGAAAGACAAAGAAAGAGAAAGACAGAGAAAGCGATAGAAAGAGATAGATAGAGAGAGAGAGAGAAAGAGAGAGAGAGGATGCAGATGCACCATTGGCTATGCTTCACAAGGTTTGAACCACGTCAAATCAGTTGACTTACTGTAAAGTATTTTATCATATAGTGCTCACAAATAGCACACACACTCTAATCCATGCACGTCTCTTGCACCAAGTAGGCATGGACCTGTGTGCGTGTGTGTCTGCTTGTGCGTGAGTGTGTCATCGCTCCTCCCGTTGCAGAAGTCTGACGGCCACGCCTGTCCGTACTGTCGCTGTGACATCAGAGGAACGGAATCCGTATTGGTGGAGCCCTACTTGCCCAGTGGAGGGGAGGAGGAGGAGGAGGAAGAGGAAGACCACTTGGAGGATGTGGAGCTGGTGATGAAACAGCTGGCCTTGATGAAAAAGGTACGTCCATGTGAGAGTGTGACCTTGTCTGACCCCTGACCTCTTGTTTGTAGTCTAAGCCTCGACCTGGTCAGCCTGAGTTGACACCTTCTCTCTCTGAACGTCATCTCAACTCTTCTTTTAGATGTCCAGTGATGTCTCTCCACCGCCCCTGCCCCCCAAATTTAGCGTGTCCCCGCCCGGCCCTTCCTCACGCCCCGCGCCACGCCACCACGCGGTGGACACGCCTGAGAAAGCCACACACTCATACTTCGTAAGGCTGCACGCAGACTCACCACCTCGGTTTTTTTATGTAATGTGACCGGTTAGTGGTTCTGGTTTTCTGAAGCGTGTGTGTGTGTGTCTGCAGCCCCACAGCCTCACAGCAAGAGAACAGACACTTCCCAACCGTGCCACCATCAGGTAAGACATTTACATTTATTTATTTAGCAGATGCTTTCGAAAAGAGAGCTTTACAAAAAGAGAGTGGGTCACTGATCATAACAACGTGATAGACCCCAAACATAGGAGGTTTATGGATTATAAAACATATTATATTCCTATGGTCGTTGTTATTTATCCTGGTAAAGTGACAAAAAACTTTCTCAAGCACAAACACATCAGAGAGGAAAAATTTAGACACTTCTTGATCGACAGTTCGTCTACATCCTGTCTCCTCCCCTTCAGATGCCAGGGGGAGAAGCTCATTAAAAGTGTCGAGGACATTCCCGGGGAGGTTCAGCAGCCTCAATCATGCTCCTCATCCAGCAGGCCAGCAAGGCCTGTCTCCAGTACGCAGGAGTGCGTCTCACTGCCTGCCCCACTGCCATCGACGTCGACCGCCTGTGGAAAAAGTGAGTAGAAGAGGCCAGACAAGATCCCCGGGGGCTACCTTCAACCTTCAACCTCCCATTCGCTTTTCCTCCTTAATTCTGTTATATTAGAAGAAGTCAGAAATGAGCTGGTTTGCACAGCAGCTGTGGAGAGCTAGACAGATAAAAGGTTGCACTCAGATTTTTTCATCTCTCTGGATTTTTCCATGACACCTTGTGTTCACCACGAAAGGGATCTTAACGCTGCTTCTCCCCATCTCCATCTCTTCCCTCTCTCCCTCCCTCCTCCAGGCGAGGCAACCTGGAATGGACCTTCTAACCCGGAGAAGAAGAGAGGGAGGCAAAACGAGTGCATCTCAGCAACAGCTGAGCTCAGACACAAAGACCAGTAGCAGAGATCATCTGCTGACCCTGGGGTAGAAATCAAACAGACCTCAGCAGGAATCAGTAACAGACGTGGACCGAGGATCCCAGCTCATTGGAGGAGTTATGAGGAGTTCCTCATAATGCATCTTAATAGCTGTTGTTACTTCATTAACAGCCCGTGCTGCACAGTAACTGGTCGCTGGTACATCTCTCCTGCAGTTGCGGCTACACACACTGTCTTTTTGTTGAATCAATGTATTTGCAATGCAAAATATGATGTGGTTTTTCAAGTGAGGAGTTATATAAAAGGTGGATATTTTAATATGAATTGTAAGATGCCTTTTTATGAATACGGATTACATTTTACCTCATTGTTGTCCCATACTTAAACTAATTTACATAATTGCCTTTTTCATGCCTCACTACAATGTGGGGGCAGCACCCTCACTTCATACCAAGACAAAGAATATTGCGTTTGTCCAAGCGGAATAAAATCTGAAACCCTTTGGGTCCTTTGACCGTGTGCAGTATGTGGAATATTTATTTAAGGTTATGAATATTTCACCCAATTTTAAAGCAGCTTTTTGAGTAAGTCAAGACACAGATGAACTGTGGGGAAAAGTAAGGTTTTTATTCTAGGAGTTTTCTAAAGGGAGAGGGAGGGAGGGATGGATGGATGGGGGAAGGAGGGAGAGAAAGAGGGAGTGGAGAGAGGGAGGGAGTACTCCCAGAGCACACCCCAATAGGAGGCCATCTTGCTGCATCAGGGGTTGGCCTCCATGTTGCTCTTGATCCAAGGAAGGAACTCGCACACCTTGACGTAGACTCCAGGAGACTTGGGCTCAGCGCAGCCTCGGCCCCAGGACACCAGGCCCTGAAGCGACCCGAGACACACCAGAGGACTGCCTGAATCCCCCTGGGTGAGTGGAGGAAACAACCAGCTGGTCAGCAAGGGTGAGGCCACAAAGGAAGCGGTGGAGGTGTATCAAGGGGGTTGGGGGGGATGGACGTGAACATGGGAGGAGTTTTAAGGAGATGGTGTGTTAACAACAGGTAGAGACATGGAAACATATGTAGAGCCATGGGAGGGGGGGGGGGGGGGTGTGAAGTGTGTGAGAAGTGTGTGTGTGTGTGTCTGCAGCAGGACACCAACATTGCATGCGTCTCTGCCTCCGTCCATGTATCCTGCGCAGAACATCCTCCGTGTGATCATGCCAGGGTAGGCCTCTTCACACAACTCCTTATCCACTATGGGCACATCCAAACACTGCAGACGCCACGGATTGTTCACTGGACACAGACCACAGACAAGGAGAACCGCTCTTAGAAACAGCTTCACCTTTAGAAATGGTACCTGAACGAATCCTTGTGTTGGAATAATTAGTCTTTGTGAGCACACATACCTTTCAGCCCTCACCTCAGTGTTTTAATTTTACATTTATTCATTTAGCAGACGCTTTTATCCAAAGCGACTTACAGTAAGCACAGGGACATTCTCCCTGAGGGAAGTAGGGTGAAGTGCCTTGCCCAAGGACACAACGTCACATAGCCACAGCCGAGGTTCGATCTCACAACCTTCCGATCATGAGGTCGACACCTTACCACAATGAGCCATCACACCCCCTGTTTTGATCCAAACGGGAGTAAAGCATGATTGATTCCTATGCTATTGACTGCTAGCTTTTTGATTGCAGTCACCCATTGACTGATCTCTGACCTATGCTCTTTTGTAGAGCTCTCTCTTAGAAGTCACTTTGGATAAAAGCATCTGCTAAATGTAAATGTCAGTAAATGTCATTGTGTCATCTTTCCCATGTTTGTTCCCATGTGTGTATCAGTGAAGACTGTCAAGCGTCTGGCTTGTTGTCTTCTCTTCTCACCCTCCCCGCCCATGGCGGTGTTGCCCCAGCCAGACACAGAACAGGACATGCCCCCGTACGCACACCCAGTGGGTAGGGCGATAGGCTTCACTGCCTCTGTAATCTGCACCGGGTGGAAGAGCTTGATCAGCATGATGTCATAGTCCAGAGTCTGGTAGTCGTAGCTACACAGGAAAGGGACACAGGCCACATGGATTTTGGGGATTCATTCAAACGGTTGTGTCAACGTAAAAAAGAGGGAGTGGCTTGTAGTTTTGTTTACAGCGGTGTAACCACAGTAACGGGGGAAGCTCACCTAGCGTGCCAGATGATTTGGAGGGACTTCATGAGCTGCTCGGTGCCTTCAAACACTCGCATGTCGTGCTCTCCCAAAACGATCTGCATGGCATAAGGGCTGAGGAGAGGGGAGAGTAGGGGAGGTGGAGAGAGAGAGAGAGAGAGAGAGGGAGAGAGAAAGAGGGAGGAGGGGAGAGAAAAGAGAGAAAGAGGGAGGGAGGGAAATATCAGGCCAGATTTTGAGGCTAGTTGAAATCCCTCTCATCCCTCAGAGCCAAGTGTCCCAGGAGGCTTCTCATACTCACTTGAACCAGCAGTGGGCGACAGAGAGCAACCACTGGTCGCTGATGAGAACTGCTCCACAGAAGTGATAGCCATAGTTCAGGGATGCCATATATGGCCTGGAGTTTGGCTCGCATTCCTTCCCTCCGATGATTCTGCCATCTTCCCAGGGCACTGCTCCTGAAAGAGAAAATGTAAGACAGACACAATAGGAAAAGGACAAAGTCTCATATAAAGCTGATGAAATACGCATATGTGTGTGCGTTTGTATTTACCAGCAGATCCTACCAACACTATAAGAGCTAACAGTTTCATGGTATCCAGAGAGCGTCCAGAGACCAGTGATATCCCCAAACTTTTTAGCTGGTATTTATACTCAGCCTCCTGCTCTTCCTCCCCCCCAACCTGCCAGGCAACTTTTCCTTCACCCACCTTTCCCTGCACCCACAGGACACACACGTCTGTCGCACACAGAACTGGTCAAGGTCAGCACGGGTCATGCCACCCACACTCGGACACGTCAGTGTGTCAAAGAGCTGATTCTATACAGCTGTTTTACAGCAATCCAGTTTGGAGCCTAATAATCCTGATACATTTTATCATATATTTCTTCTTGCCATCCGTTACTGCTACTGGCCTCTTCAACAGGGCCACAGACTTGATATTACCAATCAACACCCCACCCTCCATCCAGTCAATCCCACTGCGCTATGCACAAGCCACTTTGATCACTTTGATCCAATTGCACTATTGTGTACATACTCCCCCCATTGTATATATTCATTCAAGCCCACATCCTTTTAATCGTTTTTATATATTCCTATCCTATCCTTGTGTAGTGTTATTGCCAACTCTTTTATCTTTATTCAAGTCCTGTATATTTTCTTTATTTGCTCTGTCCTGACTTACAAGGACAAAATGAAAAACGGATTCTGGTTCTGATCAGCATTTCTTATCATTTGGTTTCTAGGTGTATTGAGCAGCAACGAGGAATGTGGAGGAGGTGTGGGGTCAGGGAGTGCAGAGGCGGGGAGGTGGCGTTTGTACCCCCTACCCCCCCTCCAATGTTCTGGCTTTGCCCTTGAAAACACGGCAAGGTGTGAGAAAGGCACACCTGCTGATTTGAAGTCAATACAAGGACTTCTGCAAAACTTGCTTATCCTCTGCATGAGGTTATTGAAATATCAGAGGAACTCCAGGTCAATAAAACAATGTTTTTTTGACTATGTTTATGGTTGAATTGGAATGTTGTACTTTTAAACTATGTAAGTATGTAAATCCATGTATTTTTTATGTATACCACAACGAACAGGTCGTAAAGATCCACGTTTATTTTCTTGATGTAATACTTAGACTTAAATGAAAGTGTGTCCATTCCTGGAAGGTTCCAGCATAGGGGTGTTTGGGATTAGGGTACATATAGGACCTTCTAAAAAAAATAGCATATTGTGATCAAGTTCATTATTTTCTGTAATGTACTGATAAACATTAGATTTTCATATATTTTAGATTCATTACACACAACTGAAGTATTTCAAGCCTTTTATTGTTTTAATATTGATGATTTTGGCCAAAAAGTAAAGAAAAACCAAAAATCCCTATCTCAAAATATTTGCATATCATGAAAAGGTACTCTAAATGAGCTAATAACCTAATTATCTGAATCAACCAATTAACTCGAAACCCCTGCAAATGATTCCTGAGGCTTTTAAAAACTCCCAGCCTGGTTCATTACTCAAAATCGCAATCATGGGTTTGACTGCCGACCTGACTGCTGTCCAGAAGGCCATCATTGACACCCTCAAGCAAGAGGGTAAGACACAGAAATAACTTTCTCAGCGAATAGGCTGTTCCCAGAGTGTTGTATCAAGGCACCTCAGTGGGAAGTCTGTGGGAAGGAAAAAGTGTGGCAGAAAACGCTGCACAACCAGAAGAGGTGACCGGACCCTGAGGAAGATTGTGTCATGCTTCCATCTGCTGAAAAGCTTTATGGAGATGAAGATTTCATTTTTCAGCATGACCTGGCACCTGCTCACAGTGCCAAAACCACTGGTAAATGGTTTACTGACCATAGTATTACTGTGCTCAATTGGCCTGCCAATTCTCCTGACCTGAACCCCATAGAGAATCTGTGGGATATTGTGAAGAGGAAGTTGAGAGTCACCAGACCCAACACTGTGGATGAGCTTAAGGCTGCAATCGAAGCATCCTGGGCCTCCATAACACCTCAGCAATGCCACAGGCTGATTGCCTCCATGCCATGCCGCATTGAAGCAGCAATTTCTGCGAAAGGATTCCCGACCAAGTATTGAGTGCATAACTGAACATAATTATTTGAAGGTTGACTTTTTTTGTATTAAAAACACTTTTATTTTATTGGTCGGATGAAATATGCTAATATTTTGAGACAGGGATTTATGTTTATCAGTACTGTCAGAATGACCGGCTTAAAGGCGAGTTTTATAAGGTATGTTTATTTAAGCACCAAAAAAAGACATGACAAAACAATAAAGACAAAATTACATGACTGTAGAGCAACGCTCTCCTAGGTCTAACCTACAGCCCTGTCTTGGGTAACTGGCAGCCTTATATAATGCTGCTGGAGGAAATGGGCTGGATCATACCATGTCGAGGGGAATTCACACAACACCCCCCCCCCCCCTCCCCCCCCCCTTAGCATTGTAAAACATGGTTTCCTCCAGGAACTATACATACAGGTGCTCGGGACTCCGAGGACTCTTTTGCCTGAACACCTGCATGACCGAGAGCACATGGTAAGTCTTATAACCAACAATTGTTCCTCACCTCAAATGTGTTTTATTCTACACCATATTGCACAAGCCCCATTTTGTGATACTTATGTGCCACCTTTTGTGGAGCTCACGATAGATCCCGCTGAGCAACACAACAAACCAACACAATTCAGCAATCAATAAATATAAATAAATAAGTATTGGCTATGTGTCATCATTGTATTATGTGCAAATGTGCTTGTGCAAACATACAAAAATTATATAGGTAACAAAGTACCACAAGTACCCCTTTATTACAAGTAATTACAGAAAATAATGAACTTTATCACAATATGCTAATTTAGAAGGACCTGTAGTTGGTGTCATTGTTGTCTCTCCTGTTCCAGTAGTAGGCGCTCCTTCTTCCCATTCAGGACTGAATCCAAGCAGGACATTGTGGTGGCAGTTTTCTGAGAATCAATCCACTCGACTGAAGTTGGGTGAAGTAACTTGTTAATGTTTATTACAAGTACCAAAACAGGAAAACGTATGAGGAATATTCAATCAACGTTACACACATATTCACACACAATGCACAAACACATGAAAGTTACACAAAGACATACTGTTCCAGCTAGCATTCTAGCATGGAACCCTGGTCTACATTTCCAAACCTTGGAGAGGTCCAGGGACCACCAGCACTACGCAGCTGATCGCCCTGAACCCTCGACAAACTTTCAACAGACCATTTTATAGTCTCAGAAGTAATTGGTCTATCTCAGACATGCAGTTTGTCCCATGTCTGTTCTCTGATTGGTTAACTCTCTAAACACGATAGAGTAAGTTGAATCCACATTATCTGCAGACTTCACGTCTCCAAGTTAAATGCTTCAGGAGGTATCTGCCCAAAATGCTGTGTTGTCTGGTTGGGAGGAAGGATCACAACCCCCCCTCCTGACAAAAGCAACATTTACATGATTGTGATGGCAGTTTTTCTTATGGAAGTGTTGTAAGGATACAAAGTTAGTTAGTTCGTTAGATACAAATTTATTGAACCTTTCACAAGAACAGAGTATTGCAATAAGAACACATGGAACATGAAACAGACAGGACAGACATGACACACACACACACAACAGAGCTCTGTGACCTGGTTTCATAGACACTGAATAGTTCCAGAAAGCAAGGCCCCTCGCCTATTCACTGCACTTGTATATATATATAGTTGTGAACTCCCCCCCTCCCCATCCCATTGTCCTGGTGTGTGGGGAGGAAAAGGCCAGAGCCAAAAGGTGGTCAGGCCAACCCCCCTTCCACGTCTGGGTGGAAGCGGCTTGTTTGAAGTTGTCCAGGGGTGTCACATCTCCAAAGAGGGAAAGGGGGGGACCTGTTGTCTTCCAGCCGTTCTTTGTCTCCAATCCACTGTGGGTGAGGAGCATCCTCTGCCAGTTGATTAGCACCTCCAAAGGAGCGTGGTCTCCCAGACCTTCTGTCTACGAGTGCATCATTTGCATTGACAGAATAAGCAAGTCATCGTCCAGTCTGTGGGGAGGTGTGAACTTTGGTGGGAAATTCTGACAAGAATGTAAATCGCCATATGTCCATGCAGTTCTCAAAACATCAATACAACTTATAACAATCTGACAGTACAACTATGGGACATCAGAATATTCCACTACAATGATTCAATCAGCAGAGCTTCACAAAAGCGTATCGTCACTGATCAGAGCAGATGGCTCGTAGGAGAACGTAGGAGACCTCTTGTTCAAGAAATATTAATTGTACATACAGTGGTCATACATTTCCTTGACAGACATTAACTAAGGATTTCTCCTCCCCCAACTCTCCCATGATGGCCATGTCCACCATGAAATGATCAAACACCTTCAGAATAGTTTGAGACTGGACAGAGAAATGCTGTGCTTTTCTTTCATTCCGAGATCTCTCAAAATCTTTCATAAGGATGGTCTTCGTTTTAAAGAATAAAAGCCAGACAGTTCTTGTCTAACCTGCCAGATAAACAGACTGGCTCAGCCTCTACTTATATTTGTATTTCACTGCTAACGCTCAAATGTGAAACCGACTACAAGACCCAGATACTTTAGAACTGCCAAACCTGTTGGGCAACACAAACACTTTGACTTGTTGTTTGACAACTTGACCATGGTAAAGGTAGCCACACCCCTTTTCTTAATGTGTGTGTGTCATAAAATGGAAACAATTTAATACATATGTATTATTGTAAATGAATTCAGATTCAGAACAGTGCCGATATAATGATACTAATGTCTGATAATAAAAACATGGTGTTTGTTAGACTTACATGTACATTCCAGCACAACGAAAGCAAAAGTCATTTAAATGTCAGGTTCTGAAAAGGTGCTTTGTGAAATGTTTCTCCTCCTTGCATTTAAGACACCTCAATGGTGAAAAAGACATCTTCATTAACAAGCTGTAGTCTGGTCGGGTGGAAAGGGTTTTCAACCAACAAATAAAGTTATTTTAAACAAAAGATTTAAGGTAAGATTTAACGATTTTAATGTAGTTTATATATATATATATATAAACTACATATAATTATATATATATATATATATATATATATATATAAACTACATATACATAATTATGGCATGCCGTTCAGGAAATTAATCCTTTGAATATATATACAGAAACCTTGAATATATATACAGAAACCTTGAATATATATACAGAAACCTCGAATAGATATAAAGAAACCTCGAATATATATACAGAAACCTTGAATATATATAAAGAAATCTTGAATATATATATCCTGTATGTTTTATGAAGATAACTTTATTTTTTTAATAATGTGATTGATTGAATAAGCACATGAGCAAAAAAGTCGACTTGTATTGTACATCAACAGTTTATTATTAAATTAAATGTTTTATTCATGCCTGGGAGTTAAACTGGGAGTTGGTACATATCGTGCGGGGTGAATTCGGGTAACGTTGGCGATTTGATTAAATCGGTGAATTTGGACGGAGGGAGAAGGTACGGGTCAGTTTTTAAGCACTTTGTGAACGCCTAAAAGATGATTTACTTCCACTGACAACCGAACTGAACATGCCCTAGAAGAAGTCATGATTGCTGACAAAAATAATTGCAATAGCTGTAAGTTTAGAGAGACTAAGCGTGCAGTTTCTTAAGTTTTGCGCTCCCTGCAATGCTTCGTTCACTCACTCTTGCCATCCAGCATGGCACACCCACAAGATCATGTGACGTAGGTGCAAAGGGTCAATAGAGGAGTGTTCTCTGGGATGGTCTGGATGATGCCTCTGTTGTTAGTCACGTGACCGATGGCCCACTGGCCCATTCGTGTGCAGCTTAGACGGAAGATGTAGCTGGAGAGAAACACACATATGTAGTTGGAGAGAAACACACATATGTAGCTGGAGAGAGGATCATATGGAGCTTTGGTGGAAGATCACATAATGACCTTATGGAACACCCACACATGTTGTGGCAATTTTCCACTGTGTAAATGTATTCATTTAGCAGTGTACTTAGCACTGTACTCATTCAAGTACAGTGAACCCCTTCAGGCTATGGTCTAGTGTTCTGCCCATCGTCTCACCTTCCTGGACGATGCAGGTACTGTCCCAGTCTGGCCATGGCCTGGTCGTAGGTGAGGAAGGCCATGTAACCTGGGTGAGTTACGGCCAACTGGTTCCAGTTTCTCAGCAGAGATCTCCAAGGCTTGGAGAAAGAGATGTTCATGGAAGATAATAATTTTTTTGATGAGCTTTAAGATTGAAAAAGTATGTAGATTTGATTGTTTTATTGACACAAACACACCTGGAAAAGGCGTGTAAAGATGTCAAACTCGAACACTGAGTCGTTGCAGGTGACGTCCACCGTGGACTTCAACGCCATGGCCTCCATTCCTTCCTCAAACGGAAAGACAGCGCGCAGCTGCTGTTTGAAGCTGCTCCACTGCACTATACACCTGAGACAGAAGGAGAGGGGGAGAGAGACAGAAAGAGAGAAAAAGACAGAGACAATGAGAGAGACAGAGAGATACAGATAGAGAGATACACAGAGAGAGACAGAGAGATAAAGAGAGAGATATACAGAGAGAGACAGAGAGATAAAGCGAGAGAGAGAGAGAGAAAGAGAGACAGAAAGGGAGAGAGACAGAGAGAGGAACAAGGAGGGTAATAATAGCTGAAACTACAATGACACAGTACATGTTGTTTTCACATCTTGTTCCTGACAAGCAGGTCAAGACCATGTCAGTCCACCACCTAACCCACTCACACTCGCCTCTCTCACATACTTGTTTCCAAACGCACTGATAAACCACACTCAATATTCAGTTACACGAAACCTTCCAAATTTGACTATGTCGGCTATAAATAATAACCAGTTTTGTTTATTTTGCTGTAACTACTGTTGTGTTGTGAAATGTTAACGCCTGTTTGTTATATTGAACATCTATCTTCCATTGGTGACTCTCTAGTGTTTTGCAAGCTGGCAGCCATAGGCTGATTTAGCATCAGAAAGCCTCAGGTTTGGCCCATTTTCTGTTTAGCACATTAGTAGTCTCTACAGGACAGGCCTGTTGCTGGAAACAGAAAGACTTACTCAGCCTTCCTAAAACGCCCACCAAACAGACAACGACCCACAAATAACCTCACGCCTGGACGCCTAGGACCTCAGTACATTATAGATATGCTCATAGAATATAAACCTAACTGATCACTCAGATCAGCAGGATCAAGTCTTTTAAAAATACTGAGGGTTCACTCTAAGCAAGGAGAGTCTGCTTTTAGCTGCTACGCCAGCCGCAGCTGGAACCAGCTTCCAGAAGAGATCAGGTGTGCTCCAACAGTGGACACTTTTAAATCCAGGCTCAAAACACATCTTTTTATCAAAGCATCTGCTGATTGAACACTATGCTATGTTTTATTTTATACGTATTATTCTTCCTGTTTTTATTGAACTTTTAATTAATTTTTACTTTTGATGTAAATTGTTATTTTTAAATGTTCTATATATTTTTATTCTTTTAAATGTTAAGCACTTTGAATGACCGCTGTGTATGAAATGTGCTATATAAATAAACTTGCCTTGCCTTGCCTGTGACAAACCTAAATAAATCAACAATCGCTAAATTAACAACGTTTACGAAAACTAGGACCTGTCGACATATCGTCCTTGACTTTGTCTCTCATGTGTCCTTCTATGGATGTGCACATTCAATATGAAAACAAGGAGGTCAGAGCGTGTTGGGATGCAGTTCCTGTTGGTTTCATGGTACTGGGCTGCATATAGACAAGTTCCGGTATGTCACCTCTCTGTGCCCCCCCACAGATGGTTCACTTATGCAAAGAAACCTGCCTTCAGAGAGGAATTCTTCACAACCCCCAAAAAAGTAAAATATGTTCCATCAAACTCAAACTTTCTCAAAAGTAACAAAACAACAAGTAGAAGTTCACAAGTGCACTGTGGTGATTTGATCAAATCAGACCCACTATGCTAATTTGTCTTCAGCAACTTCATTCTATCCACGAACACTGACTCTTCTCACCTGTAGCTGGACGTCTCCACAAAAATCTTATCTCGCCCTTCTTTAAAGAGCAGCATGGCTCGATCAGTCTTATCCAGGAGCTGTCTGACGTGGATCTTCAGGTACTCTGATTCGTCCCCCCGTGACTCCTGCCCCAACGCGGCCACCACTGTCCCCCGAAAGGGCTCCCAAACCTGGGAGAGCAGCATGGAAGTCTCGGACAACAGCTCTGGAAGGTAGGGAGGGCTGTTCTTTAAGGCCAGTCTGGGGTTGGTGCACAGCTTGTTTAGTTTATCCAGCCTCTTCAGGGTCTTGTCCACAAGCCGGCGATCTGTGTTGGAGGGAGGCAGCCGAGGGCCCTTCACGGCCCCAGGACCCCCTGACTCGCTCCCTGCTTAGGCAAAGCTGGCCTGTTGGCCTGGGGGAAGTCCTGAAGAGGCGATGTTTAGATCCGCCTCTCTGCTGATCTGTGTGTGTCTGTCCTTCTGCAGCGTTCATGTGACAGTCGTGCGAGGGAGCAGTCAAGGGAGAGGCTCTGTCTGTCTGGAGAAATGCGTCAGAGAAAGGTGTCCCCAGAAAGCCTTAATCCAGAGAGTAATCTCATGACATGACAAATGTGTAGAAGATGAAGCTCATAGCTAAACCTAAGGGGGCAGAGAAAGTCATGTGTCCATTCCAACCACGCAAATCCACCATGTCACTCAAATGGATTTAATAAACATTCATAGGGAACGGTGTCAAAAGTGTTTTCAAACAAAACAACAAACAGAATTTTCTATTTACAGAGAATCAAGAGGAAAGAACAGAGGCAGAGAAGGGAGGCAAGCGAGGGAGAGAAAACAAGCCACCCGCTGTCACTGAACAATCTTGATTTGCTTCCCTCTCCAGTCCAACCACCCTCTCTTACTCACGGCTTGAAGCATGCCCAGGCCACTTGTTGCATAGCTCACGTGCGCTGTGACACTCTCCCTCGCATCTGTAATGTTCAAATGCAGCCCAGAATAACCAGTGAGGCGCTCTGCTCAGAGCTGTGACACAACAGAAAACACAACCGTCCTCTCTTCTGAGCAATCCTGAAAGCCCCCCTCCCCTCTCTCATTTTGTCTTCCTCTCTATCTCTCTCTTTCTCTCTCCCTCTGTTTTATGAGTTTCCGGGGTTGTAGCCAGACAAACAGGTTTGTTTTCTTTGTGCTCAGGGAGGGAAAGAGAGATAGTGGGCTTGGTGAAGGGTTAAAAGAAGAGATAAATGATGTGCAGAGTGTGAATGAAAAGGAAGAAGATGATATCCAGCACAGACCGTTTAGACCACAGAGTAACAGAACACAACTTTGAACTGTGGGTGTAGGAGCCAAAACAGGACATTTTACTTTAACTGTGTCTAATTGATTACTTGAGTTGTTTCCATCTAGTGGCCATCCTAAAAGATCTCTATATAAGGGAGAAGGATCTACCTGGAGTTGTGGCTGCAGCAGGAAGAGACAGTCTTTGAGCTCCATCCCCTCCTCCAGTTTAGCCCTGCTGTTTTTGTTCTAAGTTTATCTGCATTCATCTGCTGAACCCTTTTGTTAATCAATTCTTTAAAACCCTATTTTTGACTCATTTTTTGTAAGCAAAATACATATCATTTTTTTTTTTTTTTAAGTGGAGCGTCAGGCCTATTTTGTTCAGTCACCCGGAGGAACAGGATAAAAACTGACTCTACAGTGGGTAAAGGGGCCATCTTCTCCACTAGCTTTTCTTTTCATTTCTTCTCTTCTCGTTCCGCTTCACATTTGTTTTGCACACTTTTCCTCTCCTCATTCCTTTTTTACCTCTTATCTCTACTAACTCCTTATCTTTTCCCCTCCTCTATCCTCTCTTCTAAGACAAACTCTTTTCAAACCTAGTTTCCCTGTTTCATAGTCAACAACAGCAGCTGAATTACAGACAACCAGTCAAACGTTTGGAGACATTTTCTCAGTAATTTGAATGGGAGGGTGTGTCCAAATATATCAGATATATCATATATTTACATTTAGTCATCTAGCAGACGGTCTTACCCAAAGCAATTTACAGCAAGTACAGGGACATTCCCCCCCTGAGGCAAGTAGGTTGAGGTGCCTCGCCCAAGGACACAGCTTCATGTTGGCAAAGCCAGGATTCAAACCCGCAACCTTCTGATTACCAGCCCGATTCCCTCACTGTTAAGCCACCTGACTCCCTAGCACTATAACAATAAACTTTCATTCCCACCTTAAATTGTTTCTTGGTCCGAGTTAAGCAACACAAGATTACGCTGCACTTTAGACTCAGATCCGAACAGTTACATTTCATGTGCCTCGACATTCAGCCTCTCTAATCAAGCCATGCTCAACTGCCCACCAGCGGTACAAAAAGAAAACTGCTGTATTTCTGTCGTAATACAACTGTTCTCCCACCGGATGGAGACACTAACACACATTTCGCTTTTCTCCCAATTAGCCATGTGTCTTATTCAGAGTGACTTACATTTGCCCTGAGGCAAGTAGGGTAAAGTACCTTGCCCGAGGACACAACGTCATGTAGCCCACAGCCGGGAATCCAAACAAGTAACTTTGCGTTTACCAGCTCAACGCCTTAACCACATGAGCCACTTTACATTATTTGAGTAGAATCTGTGGATGCTTCATGCAATGGGGACTGACACCAAATCATTAGGAAACCGTTTCAGACATTTTCAGATAATCAAGAGGTATGATTAAGGCCATGAAGAAAAGCAACAAACGAAACGATGTGTTTGTCTATAACTGCAGGAGATGTTCCACCAGCAGTCAGGCCTGTTAAAACCATCGTGCACCAGCTCACAGCAGTATCAAGAGGTGTCTAGTCAAACCTACTGGGTGTTTTAGGGACTTTAAACCCAAGCTTGTTTTTCCGTTGGCTACTCAGCTACCACAGTTCAGAGGAAAGTCCCAAATTGACCCAGGTAACTAAAGACAGGGGGTGAGAGAGAAAATATTCTACACCTTGTGTCACCTTAATTGGTTTTGAAAGTTTTACGACTTTGCCCTTAGTTTGACCCCAAGGGTTGGGGCTGGGGGGATTTGGGGGTTTCCTTCCCCAAGGGTGAGGGTTATTTCCTCCCCAATGGCGGGGGCTGGGGGGGATTTATTGTGGTTTCCTCCCCTAGGGTGGGGGCTATGTTTCCTCCCCGGGGTGGGGGCTGGGGTCTTCAGGTTTCACCCCTAGGTGACCCTAGGGGTTGTGTGCTGGGTGCTGGTGTCTTCAGGTTTCACCCCCCGGTGACCCTAGGGTCCGGGGATTTTGTGGTTTCAGGGTGGGGGCTATAGTGTGTGTGTGTGTGTGTGGTGTGGGTGTGTGTGTGTGTGTCATGCAAGCTTGAAGAGGAATCATTCTTAGCCAATGAGAGAGTTTTTTTTTCTGTGTGTCCTCCTTTAAAAAGGGTTTTGTATTCATCCACCAGCATGCCTTTTCTGTCTTCTAAAAAGAGCTAAAGAAATGGAGGATAAAAAGGAGGATACCGAGAGGCAGATTATTCTGTCTACGATATGCGAGACACCTGTTACGATCTATAAAGAAGGAAAGGCCTAAGTACCTATAGCTCCAAAGCCTACTATGGTGTAGGCCGTGTCCAGCGACCTCCCCAAGAAGAACTGCAGAAAGAATGGAGTACTGATGTGCCTGAGTGAGGGGTTATTGAGGGTTCGGGTGGGGGCTAGGGGATTTTTGTGCATGCGTGTGTGTGTGTGTCTCCCTAACTTCTGCTAACCAAGTTTGAAGTTGGGGAAACGGGATGGTCTGATTGCAGTGTTAGTTTTACGACTTTGTGACAACCCCAGTATATGTCCATTCTTCAACCGGTCACGAGAATAGGGTAATACGCTTTTAAGACTACCTTAGGATTCTGTTGTAGGGTAATACACTCTGTAAGATTCCTGAAGAGTTTGCATATGGTCTGAAGTTCTTTTATTTATTCTGGGGGGATGTGTGTTAGAGTGAAACAAATGGTATTGGATTTTAATTGATATACACAAAGTAAATGAGACATTTGGACCAGTTAGCACTATGTGTTGTTTTTAATATGGAGTGTATGCCCATTCTAGGCAACCTGAAAATGTCTGTACAGTAAACCAGAAGAGACAACACAGCTTTACATATATAGAAAGACAGACAATGGATCTATGGGAAATTTACATCAGATTAATGTAAAGGTAAATGAACAGGGTAAATGTAATGGTAGATCCTCATAGTAATGACAGTAGCATAGATGGTGGCTTGTGAAAGCATAGGGTTGTTGCGAGACTGTGTAACATCAACTTTTTTGTTGATGCCATTTCATCAATTACACATGATCAGCATACAGTTTGGGACTCACAGATGCATCAAGAGACTTGGAAGAAGCAACATTTTATACTGTATCATACAAACCAGGATTATTAGGAATAGTGATCACCATCTGTGATTTGTGCTACTAGGGGAATTTATTTACAAATCAAATCTTTTTCAGAAGCAGCAATCCAATCAATCCTTTTTTAGTGGTCTATCCACGTGCAGTGAAAGTATAGTGCCCTCAATTGCAAGGGCTCTACTAAAGAGTTACATCTGATAGCAGCCAGTCTCTGACAGTATGTACTTATGTTTTAGATCAGGGGTCGGCAACCCGCGGCTCTGGAGCCGCATGCGGCTCTTTAAGCCTTCTGCAGTGGCTCCCTGCCGCTTTGGCTTTCAAACGGAACACCTCAGTATTGGAGGTGGATGTGATTCTGTGACAATCACATCGTTTTTAATAAGCGTTTTAATATGCTATCAACTAAACAATGCGTCCCATCCTGCAAAGTCTATTGCTGTCTTTCTCTATTGCCTTTGGGATATTGCGTTCGACAGCCAGCTAACCATGGATAAGTCCTCCAAAAAGTAATTTCCCGACCATGGAGCGCAACGAAATATAAGACGCACCACCTAAAATTGAAAATAAATATATAATTTTGTCACGTATAAACCGCACCGGACTATAAATCCAGTTCATATTCCTGAACTAATTGTTTACGAACAGTACGTGCCTAAAACGGAAAAGTAATCGATGGTTTCATTCATCTTCCTCCTGTGCACTAAAACCAAGTTGCTTTATTTTCTTTCGTCCTGCGTACTAAAACCACTGTCACTTTTTCTTCCTGTGCACTGCAAAAGCTTCCTACAGATACATAATTGTCAGTCAGAAATGCTTGCCATATGATTGTAACTTGTTTGGCTGAATCGTCATATAGCTCTTCCCTTGACATTTATTGTTTCTCATGGTGTATGTTTCATAATCTATAAGCCTGCTATGTTTGGAGTCTTTTGTTAATCTCTTTGGATAAAAGCGCAACTGCGCAAAGTCGCTTAATTCTCCCGTGCACTGAAGCCACACATCACTTATTCATCCTCCTGAGGACTGAAGAAAAATTCATAGAAAAGCTGCATCTCTGTATTAGCCGCACGGTTCAAAACCTGGGGGGGGGGGGGGGGGGAAATAGCGTTTTATAGTCCGGAAATTACGGTTTAATCCTGCGCGGACAAATGAATTTGCTTTCACTGTCAGTGTCTACGGTACTGATTTAGTGGGCTACACTGTGCTTAATATGTGACGAGAAATGATAAAACAACGTAAAATAACGATAAAAAAACATTCTAGAACACGCAGCTTTTGCTGAAAAGTAAAATGCTGGACATGAATGAAAAAGAGCGGCTTCGGAACGTCGGTGGAAAGCTGATCAGAGCAAATGCTTTCACAGTTTGTTGTTGCCCTTTATAATAGCAGGTATAACCAACAACAAAATGTAACAATTTTTTTTGTAGTTATGTCTTATACATGTTAAATGTATTTTAGGGGTCAAATGGCTTGATACATTTTCGTTCGTGGGAAAGGGGCTAAAATGGCTCTTTTGATAGAGAAGGTTGCCGACCCCTGAACTATACAGACGTGAGACAGAGATCACAGAGCCATGACAACTGACCTAGAACTGGATATTAAGTTTAATTTGTTGTTGTATTCCTTGTTTACGTTCTCTAACTACTCATCTGATTAACACAGCTATTTCTCCCATGGAAGAGAAAGTAGCTCAGCTTTTTCCACTTTTACAGCATGAGGATGCTCAGGACAGTAATGACGAAATATGTAATACTGAGCTGTTACAACTTTCATATAGTTAATGAATTGCTGGCGACTGTATGTCCTTTTTAAGATTGTCTTGCAGAGAGGACATGTTGTCAAGTGGAGATCCATACAACAGCCTTCCACAAGAACATTCATTGATGCATTATGACTGTATTTTCTTCCTGTGGTTTTTGTTTAATGAAATTACCTTTAGTAATGTAGTGTGACTGTGTAATATTTCTATGGTGTTGGTTAAAAAAAAAAAATCACCGATTGTGATAGAATATTTTGATGTTCCATAGTTGTACTGTCAGATTATTGAATTATATAACTTGGTTTGATGTTTTGAGAACAAATGACAAAGTTACATTCTAGTCAGAACACCTTCCCCAGACAGGACAATGAAGCCAAACAGGACTTGCTAATTTGATCAATGCAAATGGAGGTGCTGACCAAACTGGCACCTCACACCCACAGTGGATTGGAGACAAAGAACGGCTGGGAGACAACAGGTCCCCCCCTTTCCCCCCCTTAGAGATGTGACACCCCTGGACAACTTCAAACAAGCCGTTTCCACCCAGACATGGAATGGGGTTGGCCAGACCACCTTTTGGCTTGGGCCTTTCCCCCTCCCCACACCAGGACAATGGGATGGAGAAGGGGGAGGTCACAACTGTTGGGAGATTATGCAATGCCTTGACTAGACTCGGGGCCTGTTCCCTCCAGAACTAACAGTGTCTGCGAGGCCAGGTCACATAATTCAGTTTTATGTACGTCTTGTCTGTTTCATGTTTCATGTGTTACTCTGTTCTTGTGAAAGGTTCAATAAATTTGTATCTAACAAACTTATCAAACTTTGTATCCTTACAACGTCCGAAATCAGAAAGTTTCCTTCACACCCCCGCCCTTGGGGAGGAAACATAGCCCCCACCCTTGGGGAAGGAAACCCCAAATCCCCCCAGCCCCCACCCTTGGGGTCAAAGTCGTAAAACTGTCAAAACCAATTAAGGTGACACAAGGTGTAGAATATCTCTCTGGGGTGGTCCAGGTGTTGCAGGGGAACCCGATGGAAGCTGGGGGCGGGGCGGGACCAGGGATGGGGCCAAGGTGGAGCAGGGCCTGGGAGGGTGGTTGGGTGGGTGTTTCTCATGTTTGGATTTGAGCAGGTGGGGTAAATCTGTTGTAAGGTTGACAAGAGACCATGCTGATGAAAACCTGAAGAATAAAAGAAAAGAGAAAACAATATTATAAAAAAAATAAAAATAATTACATGGATAATCTGATAGTTGAATTCAGTGCAGTCCAGAGCATGTACAGTAGCATACTGTGAACTGCTTAATGTGAACTTGTGTTTTTATTTTTATAATGTACAGTAGAAAGCAGCTTGACTGTTCCTAAGAACCTTAAGAGTTAAATCGGGGAAAGCCCTACTTCACTTCCTAATTTTATGAATTGAATTGAATGAGAGAGCGCGCGAGAGAGAGCCCGAGAGAGGAGTAGGGCAGGGGAGGGGGGCGGTCTAAAGATTAAAAGCCCAGTTTGATAGGCTAGACTACAATAAAGCAGGAGCGTCTAACTCAGTGTTTCTCAACGGGGGCGGTACCGCCCCACAGGGGGCGTTCAGAGAACGTCGGGGGGCGCTGGGAACAATATTTTTAAAAGGGGGACGTTGAGCTGCGGTTGGGGGGCGTTTGTCTGTGTCTGTTTTTTAATGCCAGTTTTTTTATGCCAGTTTCGTCTAACCGACACCTACTCATTTTTACGGAGCCGCTCTAGGGTCACATAGGAGAGAGAAGAAAAAAAATCTGCGCGCACCGTTTTGTAAACTGTGGCCTCGGATTCATAGTATGCACCTGATAGTGATACAAGTTAGATCAGCGATACTCATTGCGCGTCTCGCGAGCCATATGCGGCTCGTCAACCTTGAAGTGGCTCGCACTGGCATACTAGCTTATAACGATATGGTAACACAGCCAATAATTTTTTTCAAATGTGCTACATAAACATGCAGTGAACACAAGCGCAAAAATCTGCATAATACTTAAGAAGTAATAACTAAGTAATTTTCTGCGGTCTCGCGTGAATATATTTATTTAAAACATTAAAATACATGACATTATTCACTTTATGTGTGTCCAAGAAATCACTGTCAACTGTGTTACCCATTGATAAAACCCCTATAAATAAGCAATGGTTTGCTCCAAAGTCACATGGCTCACATTGCTGGAAGGTACATTCTTTTTGGTGGGAACCTTGAAGACAATGTGGTAAATTTCAACTCCTCCTTGTCAATAATTCATCAAAATTATTGTCTACACATAGAGTGGATTAATTGGTCGTCAACTGTGTTACCAACATTTTCTTGTGAATTTATTTAAGATTTTTTTAATGACAAAAATGTAATATAGCACACATAAATATGACTTGATCATGGTCATGTGGTGTTTCATGCAGTTGTGCTACACATCCCTAATGTGTCCTGTCAACTGTGTTACTCCTGTCAACTGTTCTGAAATGTACCCCTAATTATAGAATCACTCTTATACATACTACAATGTATATTGTGTGTTGTATTGTTTTAGTGCTGTGATTTTTTATTATATACTTGTGTACATAATACATAAGAATAAAACACATAAGTTTATTTTCAAACAGTTGTTTTAAAATGTATTTATAATAATAATTGTATATATTGTTAGAAGAAAAAGTTGTTATGGGGGGGGGGGGGGGCGGTCGGACCTGGAAAAAGGAGAGGGGGGCACTGGCCTAAAAGAGGTTGAGAACCACTGGTCTAACTGCTGACACCGCTCTCGCGGTCATCCTTTTTAGCCGGGCTATAACATCAGTAGGTGTTAAAGGAAGAATTGTGCTAAAGTGCCTCTTGTGTAATCTTGTGCCAAGGGCGCTTTCGATTTGATTTAGGATAGTCTTCAACATTTCTTGATGCATAATTATTATGATATTTGGTGTCAATTGACTAGGAATCAAGAATATCAGAATGATATCAGTCATGAAATTTAAAATTGCTTCAATCAAACATTTGACGTTGGACAGTAGGCTGCTGTACAGCATGGGGGGCTTGTGGGTGAATTCTATCGCAGTCTGTTTCCAAATCGCATCTGAAATCCACCTGTTGTCCATTTGAGAGTTCATGCCGGGCGAGGTCATGACCATGGACGGGAACAATGTGCCGACAGCGCCGCTGGATTTGCGCACCACGACGCGGCATCGAGGAGGCGTTTGAGGTGGTAGAGCGGTCTGATTGGCCTTGGAAGTCTCACAGGAATCGCATTAACCACCACGTTGCACATTTTGCAAGAGGCCATTAAAGAAATAAGAGACGACGCTAAAGCTGTACTCGATATTTTGCTTAATTTCGAAGAATGAAACACGACATTGCGTGGCTTGTTTCAGTCGAACGAGCGTATAAGCATGAATCTGTCTAAGAACAATATAATACTAATAATGTCTTCATTTCTTGGGCAGGTATTTCATCTTTGTCTTTTAAATGACTCCTTTATATACTATTTCGCAATTGTTCATGTTTATTGTACACAATTTGACAGATTAACAATTCTAACAATTCTGTAATATTTTTATAATATCTATACTAAGATTATTTTGTTATGATGAATGAATGCCCTTTATTGTCATTATGCAATTGTACAATGAGATTGGAGACTTCTCCTATTAAGTGCACATACAAATAAATTAATATAATTAAAAGCAGCAGCCTCACTGTAAGTAAAATCGGTTGAAGGAAACAGGTAAACAGGTAACAGGTTATACTTTGCTACTAAATTTAGAAATAAGATTTTAACCTGAAAATGTTCTGATATTATGTACTAAATGTATTTTCTTTTAATTGTCAACCGTATAGTTATATTCATTAACATTAATTAATTATGATATCTGTCATACTTTTCATGATGTTCTGTTTCGGCACAAGTGACATGCACAGTCGGATGGGTCACATGTCACTTGTTAAAGAATGTTTGCAAAACTCATCATTTAAATATCAAATAAACCAAACCTGCTCTGATAAGATGAAGTCTGTGAAATATACTCATTTCAACACAGTAGCTTACTTGACAGTGTCCAATGATTAGGCCTTTATTAAAACAAAATATAATCCAGTCTTAATTACACTCTAGATATAATAGGCTACATATAGTACAGCCGTGACAAATCACTGAAATAACATTGTTTTCAATCAATTAATTTGATGAAAGATGCTGCAAGATTCCCAGACCATCGCCAACCCTGTGATAATTGTGCATGGTGTCTGTGTGTGTCGGTGTTTATTGGTGTTGGTCGGATGAAGTTTTTGGAGTTTTACATATCCAAATTAGGCAAATATTCACCTCAAAGTTAGCAACAAGTAGCTCTATATTATATTTCTCACTTTGGCCAAATATTTCGTATTTCAAATAACTGTTTTGTGGTGTCAGGGTGTCGCACAGCTTCACAATCCTTTTCTTCCTTTATCTATAGCGGTATCTCGTGACTTTGTAGATCATAGGATAATGGAGAACTAGTCTATAATGCTATTACAATATGCCACCATATTGAGGTAACACAGGGAGAGTCACATGACTCAGCGGTTAAGGCGTTGGGCTAGGTTGTGAGTTCTATTCCCGACTATATGGTAAGATGGCGTTGTGTCCTTGGGCAAGGCACTTCACCCTACTTGCCGCAAGGTGGAATGTCCCTGTACTTGCTTACCCATGCAAATCTAAGAGCCCTAGGACATTCCAGAATGCTGGGCTTTCTTGGCATTAAAGAACACCTACAATGAGATACATTCCAGAATGTTGGAATGTTCCAGCGGAAGTCGCATTTGTTCCTTAGGCGTTTGTTTTGTTGCAGTGTGCTCAGAGGTGGCGGTGGCAGTAGTTAAACAACTGAAGGTAGGAAAAAAATAAAAATTAAAGTTTCACCTCATTTAAATGCTTAGACGTTGCTTTGTTCTTTAAGTTGTAACGTTTTTAACTTAAGGATGTTTACTGGTGATGCTCAAATGCTTCTATAACCCTCTAAATAGACCTGCACTTTTAAAATTATAAATACATTTTGTAATATTTTAAATAAATCATGAAAACGCGCTTCTGGGGATGGAGGACGGAGAACCGGGAGCCGCCAAAACCGGGGTGACTGAAACCATCAAGGTGAGATACCCCCACCCCTCCGTCCCTAACGTGTTCATCTGGGACCTGCCGGGCACCGCAACCCCAAACTTCTGAGTCAAAAACTACCTGAGAAACGTCAACTTTGAGATGTATGACTTTTTTATTTTCATCGGAGCTGTGAGGTTCAAGGAGAACGACGTCATGCTGGCTGACGAGATCCAGAAAAGGGGGAAAATGTTTTACTTTGTTCGTTCGAAGATTGATCACGACATCTTCGCGGAGTCCAGAAAAAAAACTTCAATGAGGATGCAGTCCTCAACAAAATCCGAGAGAGCTGCCAGGCTAACCTGAGCCACATTGGGAAGGTAGATGTTTACCTCATCTCTACATTTGAGCGGGATAAGTATGATTTTAGGAAGCTTATTGATTCAGTAATGGAGAACCTGTCTGAGCATAAGAGGGCAGCTCTTATTAAATCTGTGCCACATTGCCCTATTTTGTAACTTAATTAGACAAAATAAATCATGAAATAAATAGGAAATTTTTCATACGTGCATAATCTGTGCACAAAAATTTGTATAAGCGTCTGCTAAATGAATACATGTTATCATTTGCAACTAAACTTGGAAATGTGGTTTTACCTGAACACGTATCTATTGACATAGAGGTACAAATCTGTTATGTAAACTGCGCCGTTGTCACATAATATCTGTCACGTTGGCCGTTTTTGTTTACTGATGTGATGTTGGCACTGGAAAAAGAACAAAGCCAGATAGCGCTGGTATGTGATGCATGTGCTAGTAAAGAATGTGTGCAACACTGTTTAACTGTTTAGAGATATGTATTCATATTTCTATATTCTTATTCTTAACTTGTATGTATAGTTATTTTATACTTTATATAGTTTTTATTTGTTATTGTTTATCATATCCCTATTATAATTTTAAGGTTGACTAGAAGGAATAAGAAGGAGGATTAAGATCAATAGTGAGATTGTTTTTGATAAATGCACCAGAAATGTAATGCTTTATAACAGATTTTAACCTGTAAAACGTGTTGAATTTTATATATTCATTTTACGTATTCTTTGGGATAAGCCTATTCGAAGTCAATTGATCAGAGAAAAAAAAAATATATATATATTACATTCAGAAATAATCCAACTGAAAGCATTTGAAAGCAAACGTATTGTTGTAACCAAGCAAACTTCAGGGCTCAGTTTTTAATTGTGACTCAAAGATCGCTTAAGACGTGATATGACTAAAAACACAACGAAACAATTTGCGTTATGTTAAATGTGCTCACTGCAAATCTGTGCGTACTTCGAGGGTTTCCAATTCTTACGATTTATTGCTGCTACCCCTCGCCGTCTTCTGTCTTCATCAGCAGCTAGATACGATACAAAGCTATACGATAAAAAGCTAATTTAGGTTTACAGCCTTGCCTGTGAGTGCAGCCAACCGCACAACATGATATCACAATTTTAAAAGGTAAAATAAATGAAACTTGGCTTAAAAAGGGAGACTTTCTATACCGCACATGGAATACTATTGCCCTCCGTCATGGCAGAGGGCGTTCCTCAGACGAGCGTGACGACACGTGCAAAGGGTCAATACCAGGCTCTCATCCAGGGCTTCAGAGAGGGCTGGTGAGACACATACGCTCACACACATACACTGCTTACCACACACACATAGCCTAACATACACACATCCCCACTCCTGATCTAAAGGCAGAATGTGTGTTTTGATGCAGTTACCTGTACCCAGATGGGAGAGATGTGAATCCAGACCTCACTAGCCTGTGTGAACCTTCCCTAAAAAGCAGAGTCAAAGTAACAGAGGTGAACGCAAGGGGTGTCCCACCTTATCACCCCTCAATGTTGGATCATTTCAGATCCTTTACAGCATAGGTCGGCAATAGGCGGCCCGCGGGCCAGATGTGGCCCGCAAGCAAAAACATCTGGCCCGTGAGATTGTTTGAACTAAAGAATGAAAATAACAATATAAAATATACTTTTAAAAAATCGGACTGCCAGTCTCGAAAATGCTCTTTATTTGGAAACTTCATTTTCCAGAACAGAAAAATGTCCTCAATCTAAATGCTTACTTGTTTTATCTGGATACTAGAGTGAATAAGAACATCAGCGAGGTGCAGCGTGAACGCTAAACATGGAAAAACAAATGAAGTCAGTGGACAGTGCCTGGTTGAAGTTCCAAACTAGTCCCTAAATCACAAGTTGTCATTGGACAAAAAACCACATAGGTTTCATATTATTGTGAAAATTAAAACGGGGCTTCCTTCAAACGGCCAGACATCAAATATTTACGTACATAAAACAGAAAAGTAAAGGAGGAGTTTCGAACATAGCGTGCGTGTTATTTAGGCCTTTATATATGACTGTGGTGGCACCAAAAAATCTTACTGATAACAATGCATTGCACTGTCAAATCGGAGCAAATCAGAGCAAAAAAGGAACAAATCCACTGTTTCAGGTTTTAGACACAATAACTGGTTTAGATTACTCACCAGTGTGAAAAGTGGCATCTCCCACTGGTCACTATTTGCTGGATATCTGGTGAAATAGACGTCACTTTAATCGTCAGGCTGTTCTCAAGATTTTGGTGAGTCAGCCTATCCCTTTTGTGCTTTTTTATTGCATTCATAGCTGAGAAGGACGACTCACATACGTACAGTGCATCCGGAAAGTATTCACAGCGCTTCACTTTTTCCACCTTTTGTTATAAAAGATGACAACGTGAAAAAGGTTTTGGGGAAGTTTTTGCAAATTTATTTAAAATAAAAAAACTAAGAAACCACATGTACATAAGTATTCACAGCCTTTCCTCAATACTTTGTTAATGCACCTTTGGCAGCAATTACAGCCTCAAGTCTTTTTGAATATGACGCCACAAGCTTGGCACACCTCTCTTTGGGCAGTTTTGCCCATTCTTCTTTGCAGCACCTCTCAAGGTCCATCAAGTTGGATGGGAAGCGTCGGTGCACAGCCATTTTCAGATCCTTCCAGAGATGTTCAATTGGATTCAAGTCTGGGCTCTGGCTGGGCCACTCCAGGACATTCACAGAGTTGTCCTGAAGCCACTCCTTAGATATCTTGGCTGTGTGCTTAGGGTCGTTGTCCTGCTGAAAGATGAAGCGTCGTCCCAGTCTGAGGTCACAATCTTTGTCTTATCAGACCAGAGAATTTTGTTTCTCATGGTCTGAGAGTACTTCAGGTGCCTTTTGGCAAATTCCAGGTAGGCTGCCATGTGCCTTTTACTAAGGAGTGGCTTCCGTCTGGCCACTCTACCATACAGGCCTGCTCGGTGGATTGCTGCAGAGATGGTTGTTCTTCTGGAAGGTTCTCCTCTCTCCACAGAGGAACGCTGGAGCTCTGACAGAGTGACCATCGGGTTCTTAGTCACCTCCCTGACTAAGGCTCTTCTCCCCCGATTGCTCAGTTTAGATGGCCGGCCAGCTCTAGGTAGAGTCCTGGTGGTTCCAAACTTCTTCCATTTACGGATGATGGAGGCCACTGTGCTCATTGGGACCTTCAAAGCAGCAGACATTTTTCTGTACCCTTCCCCAGATTTGTGCCTCGACACAATCCTGTCTTGGAGGTCTACAGACAATTCCTTTGACTTCATCCTTGGTTTGTGCTCTGACATGCACTGTCAACTGAGGGACCTTATATAGACAGGTGCGTGCCTTTCCAAATCATGTCCAATTAACTGGATTTACCACAGGTGGACTCCAATTAAGCTGTAGAAACATCTCAAGGATGATCAGTGGAAACAGGATGCACCTGAGCTCAATTTTGAGCTTCATGGCAAAGGCTGTGAATACTTATGTACATGTGGTTTCTTAGTTTTTTTATTTTTAATAACTTTGCAAACATTTCAAAAAATTGAACAAAAATGAACTAAATCCATTTTGGAATAAGGCTGTAACATAACAAAAGGTGGAAAAAGTGCAGCGCTGTGAATACTTTCCGGATGCACTGTAGGTGGAAGGGAACATTGTCAGAATGTAAAGTGCGTCTTTCTTGAGGTTGCTGTATTCCTCGGAGCATAGTAGGCCTACCACTCACAGACTCCGCACTTCTGAGCGCATCCCGCACAACTGAGGTGCTTTGGAAGTCAATAATTTCAATTTCCAGCGCAGCCTCATCTAAAGAGGGGATCATTTCTTTCACCAGGGAGGTGAAAGCTCCAATGCAACCGAAACAACTCTTCCAGTTTCGCAAATATTGCATCTCCAGTGGTGTGCCCTTCTAATGGAATTAGAGACAGCAGCTCTTCCTTAAAATCCTTCCCATCAAAGTATCTCACATAAACGCACAACTGGGCTACATCTGTGTTGTCAGTGCTTTCATCAATGGCTAAGGAAAAGTAGTTTGCGTGACTGACACCGTCGACAATACCCTGCACCGCATCAGACAGTGCTTCTATGCGGCGGGCAGCGGACCTCGCAGAGAGCGACATCTGTTTCACTGACCCGATCACATCATCCATCGACTTGTTGGTATCAAGTTCCTCCAAAACTGTCACCATCATCTCCTTGAAGACCTCTGCGTCAGTGAATGGCTTGTTGTGCTTTGCGAGCACCCAGGATGCTTTCAGAGATGCACTAGTGACCTTCTGTTGGGATGTGAGGCCTCGCACCAGGTTACTGTTGTTTTTTTTTAACCAAGCGGCATATAATTAATAGCGCCCCCAATGGTCAGTCCACAAATTTAACCTACATCAGCCCGCTTGAATGTCTCAGTGCGTCTGCGCTGTCATTTCAAGAGCGCCTATCATTTTCATTATCACCCCTTCCCCGAGTAATTCATTATATTAGCCATTGTTTCGGTTGTGGCCCGCCATGTAATGGCTTGGAAAATTTCTGGCCCGAGGCCAAACTTAATTGCCGACCCCTGCTCTACAGGCTTACAGCCTGCATGCTTTGTCACAATCCTGCTTGTCTGTCTGTGTCTGTCTATCAATCTGTCTGTCTGTGTATCTGGATCTGCTTGTCTGCCTTCCTGTCTGCCTGTCTGTCTGTTTGTGTGTCTGTCTGTGTGTATCTGTATGTTTTTGTCTTTTTGTCTGTCTATCTGCCTGCCTGTCTGCCTGTCCTTCCATCTGCTCTATCTGCTGCGACTGCAGGAGAACTTGAGTTGCTGCGGCTGACATTTGAAGATCATTGGAGATCATTTCGCTGTGTTGTAAATCATGTTTTCACACAGTTTTGTAGTGTTAGGGTTAGTGACAAAAGATGATCTGGGCACAGTCTAATATGTGGCTTGAGACTTCCTGTGTGAGCTGAGACACACATCCTCCTCACACATAGCTGTCATCGCTCACTGTTGTGACACTCACCGCTATAGTTTCCACCTGGGTAGCCAGGTCACGCGAACACACACACACACACACACATCAGGACACACTTCAGTACACACTCTCTATCTTCGAGAGATACAGCAAGAAGTTAACCGACTCTAATGTCTATTTGAATTCCACTTTGTAGAAAGAGACTGAGAGAGTGAAAGACAAAGAAAGAGAAAGACAGAGAAATAGATAGAAAGAGATAGATAGAGAGAGAGAGAGAGAGAGAGAGAGAGAGAGAGAGAGAGAGAGAGGATGCAGATGCACCATTGGCTATGCTTCACTAGGTTTGAACCACGTCAAATCAGTTGACTTACTGTAAAGTATCTTATCATATAGTGCTCACAATAGCACACACACTCTAATCCAGTGGTTCTTAACCTTTTCCCCCCGAAGGCCCCCCTTAGCTATGACCAAGACAAGCCGCGCACCCCCACCCCCCCCGCCTGGGGGGGGGGGGGGGGGGGGGGGGGGGGGTGCGCGCGCGAGTGAGCTAGCCAGCGATTCCCAAAGACGTCCGTTTTGTACTCGTTTTTCGAACTTGTGGGTTACATGTTTGACGCTCAAGTTACCGACATTTAACCGAGAGCATCCGGTAATTTTTCGAAATAAAATATTGTTATTAATTATAGTATTTCTTCGGCGGCCCGATAATAATAATCCCGATAATTATTTAGGGGGGCTGAAGAACATTTTAGGGGGGCTTCAGCCCTACAGGGCTAACGACGCCCATGGCTGCACTGTGAACGGCTCATCGTCATGGTAACAATACACGCATGCCTACAACTAGCTCTTCCTCGAAAAATACGTTCATGAATTTGCATGATGGAGACTTAACTTGTTTGCAATGAATTTTTAAATGTTTTAATTTTGCGCACACCATTTGGATGTGTTGTTAGGATTCTGTAATGTAACTTAAGAAATATAATTTTGGTAACGTGACGTCAAAACCTCACAGCAGACAAAATTCTGCGCACCCCCTGCGATCTCCAACGGCCCCCCAGGGGGTGCGCGCACCCCAGGTTAAGAACCACTGCTCTAATCCATGCACGTCTCTTGCACCAAGTAGGCATGGACGTGTGTGCGTGTGTGTCTGCTTGTGCGTGAGTGTGTCATCGCTCCTCCCGTTGCAGAAGTCTGACGGCCACGCCTGTCCGTACTGTCGCTGTGACATCAGAGGAACGGAATCCGTATTGGTGGAGCCCTACTTGCCCAGTGGAGGGGAGGAGGAGGAGGAGGAAGAAGAAGAAGACGACTTGGAGGATGTGGAGCTGGTGATGAAACCGCTGGCCTTGATGAAAAAGGTACGTCCATGTGAGTGTGACCTTGTCTGACCCCTGACCTCTTGTTTGTAGTCTAAGCCTCGACCTGGTCAGCCTGGGTTGACACCTTCTCTCTCTGAACGTCATCTCACCTCTTCTTCTAGATGTCCAGTGATGTCTCTCCGCCGCCCCTGCCCCCTAAATTAAGCGTGTCCCCGCCCGGCCCTTCCTCGCGCCACCACGCGGTGGACACGCCTGAGAAAGCCACACACTCATACTTCGTAAGGCTGCACGCAGACTCACCACCTCGGTTTTTTAATGTAATGTGACCGGTTAGTGGTTCTGGTTTTCTTAAGCGTGTGTGTGTGTGTCTGCAGCCCCACAGCCTCACAGCAAGAGAACAGACACTTCCCAACAGTGCCACCATCAGGTAAGACATTTACATTTATTTATTTAGCAGATGCTTTCGAAGAGAGAGCTTTACAAAAAGAGCATGGGTCACTGATCATAACAACAACCTTCAACCTCCCATTTGCTTTCCCTCCTTAATTCTGTTATATCACAAGAAGTCAGAAACGAGCTGGTTTGCACAGCAGCTGTGGAGAGCTAGACGGATAAAAGATTGCACTCAGACTTTTTATTTCTCTCCGGATCTTTCCATGACACCTTGTGTTCACTACGAAAGGGATCTTAATGCTGCTTCTCCCCATCTCCATCTCTTCCCTCTTTCCCTCCCTCCTCCAGGCGAGGCAACCTGGAATGGACCTTCTAACCCGGAGAAGAAGAGAGGGAGGCAAAACGAGTGCATCTCAGCGACAGCTGATCTCAGACACAAAGACCAGTAGCAGAGACAAATGGAGGCGGAGATCATCTGCTGACCCTGGGGTAGAAATCAAACAGACCTCAGCAGGAATCAGTAACAGACGTGGACCGAGGATCCCAGCTCATGGAGGAGTTATGAGGAGTTCCTCATAATGCATCTTAATAGCTGTTGTTACTTCATTAACAGCCCGTGCTGCACAGTAACTGGTCACTGGTACATCTCTCCTGCAGTTGCGGCTACACACACTGTCTTTTTGTTGAATCAATGTATTTGCAATGCAAAATGTGATGTGGTTTTTCAAGCGATGAGTTATATAAAAGGTGGATATTTTAATATGAATTGTAAGATGCCTTTTTATGAATACGGATTACTTTGGAAACATCCTACCTCATTGTTGTCCCATACTTAAACTAATTTACATAATTGCCTTTTTTCATGCCTCACTACAATGTGGGGGCAGCACCCTCACTTCATACCAAGACAAAGAATATTGTGTTTGTCCATGCAGAATAAAATATAAAACCCTTTGGGTCCTTTGACCGTGTTCAGTATGTGGAATATTTATTTAAGGTTATGAATATTTCACACAATTTTAAAGCAGCTTTTTGAGTAAGTCAAGACACAGATGAACTGTGGGGAAAAGTAAGGTTTTTATTCTAAGAGTTTTCTAAAGGGAGAGGAAGAGAGGGATGGATGGATGGGGGAAGGAGGGAGAGAAAGAGGGAGTGGAGAGAGGGAGGGAGTACTCCCAGAGCACACCCCAATAAGAGGCCATCTTGCTGCATCAGGGGTTGGCCTCCATGTTGCTCTTGATCCACGAAAGGAACTCGCACACCTTGACGTAGACTACAGGAGACTTGGGCTCAGCGCAGCCCCGGCCCCAGGACACCAGGCCCTGAAGCGACCCGAGACACACCAGAGGACTGCCTGAATCCCCCTGGGTGAGTGGAGGAAACAACCAGCTGGTCAGCAAGGGTGAGGCCACAAAGGAAGCGTTGGAGGTGTATCAAGGGGGTTGGGGGGGATGGACGTGAACATGGGAGGAGTTTTAAGGAGATGGTGTGTTAACAACAGGTAGAGACATGGAAACATATGTAGAGCCATGGGAGGGGGGGGGTGAAGGGTGTGTGTGAAGTGTGTGTGTGTCTGCAGCAGGACACCAACATTGCATGCGTCTCTGCCTCCGTCCATGTATCCTGCGCAGAACATCCTCTGTGTGATCATGCCAGGGTAGGCCTCTTCACACAACTCCTTATCCACTATGGGCACATCCAAACACTGCAGACGCCACGGATTGTTCACTGGACACAGACCACAGACAAGGAGAACCGCTCTTAGAAACAGCTTCACCTCTGGAAATGGTACCTGAACGAATCCTTGTGTTGGAATAATTAGTCTTTGTGAACACACATACCTTTCAGCCCTCACCTCAGTGTTTTAATTTTACATTTATTCATTTAGCAGACGCTTTTATCCAAAGCGACTTACAGTAAGCACAGGGTCATTCTCCCTGAGGGAAGTAGGGTGAAGTGCCTTGCACAAGGACACAACGTCACATAGCCACAGCCGAGGTTCGATCTCACAACCTTCCGATCATGAGGTCGACACCTTACCACAATGAGCCATCACACCCCCTGTTTTGATCCAAACGGGAGTAAAGCATGATTGATTCCTATGCTATTGACTGCTAGTTTTTTGATTGAAGTCACCCATTGACTGATCTCTGACCTATGCTCTTTTGTAGCGCTCTCTCTTAGAAGTCACTTTGGATAAAAGCATCTGCTGAATGTAAATGTAATGTAAATGTAATGTAAATGTAATGTAAATGTAATGTAAATGTAATGTAAATGTAATGTAAATGTAATGTAAATGTCATTGTGTCATCTTTCCCATGTTTGTTCCCATGTGTGTATCAGTGAAGACTGTCAAGCGTCTGGCTTGTTGTCTTCTCTTCTCACCCTCCCCGCCCATGGCGGTGTTGCCCCAGCCAGACACAGAACAGGACATGCCCCCGTACCCACACCCAGTGGGTAGGGCGATAGGCTTCACTGCCTCTGTAATCTGCACTGGGTGGAAGAGCTTGATCAGCATGATGTCATAGTCCAGAGTCTGGTAGTCGTAGCTACACAGGAAAGGGAGACAGGCCACATGGATATTGGGGATTCATTCAAACGGTTGTGTCAACGTTAAAAAGAGGGAGTGGCTTGTAGTTTTGTTTACAGCGGTGTAACCACAGTAACGGGGGAAGCTCACCTAGCATGCCAGATGATGTGGAGGGACTTCATGAGCTGCTCGGTTCCTTCAAACACTCGCATGTCGTGCTCTCCCAAAACGATCTGCATGGCATAAGGGCTGAGGAGAGGGGAGAGTAGGGGAGGTGGAGAGAGAGAGAGAGGGAAAGAGAAAGAGGGAGGAAGGGAGAGAAAAGAGAGAAAGAGGGAGGGAGGGAAATATCAGGCCAGATTTTGAGGCTAGTTGAAATCCCTCTCATCCCTCAGAGCCAAGTGTCCCAGGAGGCTTCTCATACTCACTTGAACCAGCAGTGGGCGACAGAGAGCAACCACTGGTCGCTGATGAGAACTGCTCCACAGAAGTGATAGCCATAGTTCAGGGATGCCATATATGGCCTGGAGTTTGGCTCGCATTCCTTCCCTCCGATGATTCTGCCATCTCCCCAGGGCACTGCACCTGAAAGAGAAAATGTAAGACAGACACAATAGGAAAAGGACAAAGTCTCATATACAGCTGAGGAAATATGCATATGTGTGTGTGTTTGTATTTACCAGCAGATCCTACCAACACTATAAGAGCTAACAGTTTCATGGTATCCAGAGAGCGTCCAGAGACCAGTGATATCCCAAAACTTTTTAGCTGGTATTTATACCCAGCCTCCTGCTCTTCCTCCCCCCCAACCTGCCAGGCAACTTTTCCTTCACCCACCTTTCCCTGCACCCACAGGACACACACGTCTGTCGCACACAGAACTGGTCAAGGTCAGCACGGGTCATGCCACCCACACTCGGACACGTCAGTGTGTCAAAGAGCTGATTCTATATAGCTGTTTTACAGCAATCCAGTTTGGAGCCTAATAATCCTGATACATTTTATCATATATTTCTTCTTGCCATCCGTTACTGCTACTGGCCTCTTCAACAGGGCCACAGACTTGATATTAACAATCAACACCCCACCCTCCATCCAGTCAATCCCACTGCGCTATACACAAGACACTTTGATCACTTTGATCTAATTGCACTATTGTGTACATATTGTATATATTCATTCACGCCCACATCCTTTTAATAGTTTTTATATATTCCTATCCTATCCTTGTGTAGCGTTATTGTCAACTCTTTTATCTTTATTCAAGTCCTGTATATTTTCTTTATTTGCTCTGTCCTGACTTACATGGACAAAATTAAAAACGGATTCTGATTCTGATCAGCATTTCTTATCATTTGGTTTCTAGGTGTTTTGAGCAGCAACGAGGAATGTGGAGGAGGTGTGGGGTCAGGGAGTGCAGAGGCGGGGAGGTGGCGTTTGTACCCCCTATCCCCCCTCCAATGTTCTGGCTTTGCCCTTGAAAACACGGCAAGGTGTGAGAAAGGCACACCTGCTGATTTGAAGTCAATACAAGGACTTCTGCAAAACTTGCTTATCCTCTGCATGAGGTTATTGAAATATCAGAGGAACTCCAGGTCAATAAAACAATGTTTTTTTGACTATGTTTATGGTTGAATTTGAATTTTGTACTTTTAAACTATGTAAGTATGTAAATCCATGTATTTTTGTATGTACACCACAACGAACTGGTCGTAAAGATCCACGTTTATTTTCTTGATGTAATTCTTAGACTTAAATGAAAGTGTGTCCATTCCTGGAAGGTTCCAGCATATGGGTGTTTGGGATTAGGGTACAATCCCTAGGGTAAAAAAAATTGCATATTGTGATAAAGTTCATTATTTTCTGTAATGTACTGATAAACATTAGATTTTCATATATTTTAGATTCATTACACACAACTGAAGTATTTCAAGCCTTTTATTGTTTTAATATTGATGATTTTGGCCAAAAAGTAAAGAAAAACCAAAAATCCCTATCTCAAAATATTTGCATATCATGAAAAGGTACTCTAAATGAGCTAATAACCTAATCATCTGAATCAACCAATTAACTCGAAACACCTGCAAATGATTCCTGAGGCTTTTAAAAACTCCCAGCCTGGTTCGTTACTCAAAATCGCAATCATGGGTAAGACTGCCGACCTGACTGCTGTCCAGAAGGCCATCATTGACACCCTCAAGCAAGAGGGTAAGCCACAGAAATAACTTTCTCAGCGAATAGTGTGTTCCCAGAGTGCTGTATCCAAGGCACCTCAGTGGGAAGTCTGTGGGAAAGAAAAAGTGTGGCAGAAATAAGGCACAACCAGAAGAGGTGACCGGACCCTGAGGAAGATTGTGGAGAAGGGCTGATTCCAGACCTTGGGGGACCTGCGGAAGCAGTGGACTGAGTCTGGAGTAGAAACATCCAGAGCCACCGTGTACAGGCGTGTGCAGGAAATGGGCTACAGCCTGGTCAAGCCACTTTTGAACAAGAAACAGCGGCAGAAGCGCAAGGGGGACAGGGAAGCAGCACAGGACTATTGCTCAGTGATCCAAAGTACTTTTTTTGGATGAAAGCAAATTTTGTGAAGTCCAGTGTCATACCCACAGTCAGTGATGGTCTGGGGTGCCATGTCAGCTGCTGGTGGTGGTCCACTGTGTTTTATCAAGGGCAGGGTCAATGCAGCTACCTATCAGGAGATTTTGGAGCACTTCATGCTTCCATCTGCTGAAAAGCTTTATGGAGATGAAGATTTCATTTTTCAGTATGACCTGGCACCTGCTCACAGTGCCAAAACCACTGGTAAATGGTTTACTGACCATAGTATTACTGTGCTCAATTGGCCTGCCAATTCTCCTGACCTGAACCCCATAGAGAATCTGTGAGATATTGTGAAGAGGAAGTTGAGAGTCACCAGACCCAACACTGTGGATGAGCTTAAGGCTGCTATCGAAGCATCCTGGGCCTCCATAACACCTCAGCAATGCCACAGGCTGATTGCCTCCATGCCATGCCGCATTGAAGCAGTAATTTCTGCGAAAGGATTCCCGACCAAGTATTGAGTGCATAACTGAACATAATGTTTATTACAAGTACCAAAACAGGAAAACGTAACATATTCAAACAACGTTACACACATATTCACACACAATGCACAAACACATGAAAGTTACACAAAGACATACTGTTCCAGCTAGCATTCTAGCATGGAACCCTGGTCTACATTTCCAAACCTTGAAGAGGTCCAGGGACCACTAGCACTACGCAGCAGATCGCCCTGAACCCTCGACAAACTTTCAACATCACTTTTTATAGTCTAAGAAGTCATTGGTCTATCTCAGACATGCAGTTTGTCCCATGTCTGTTCTCTGATTGGTTAACTCTCTAAACACGATAGAGTAAGTTGAATCCACATTATCTGCAGACTGCAGACTTCACGTCTCCAAGTTAAATGCTTCAGGAGATATCTGCCCAAAATGCTGTGTTGTCTGGTTGGGAGGAAGGATCACAACCCCCCCCTCCTGACAAAAGCAACATTTACATTATACAATCAGCAGAGCTTCACAAAAGCGCATCGTCACTCATCAGAGCAAATGGCTCGTAGGAGAACGTAGGAGACCTCTTGTTCAAGAAATGTTAATTGTACATACAGTGGTCATACATTTCCATGACAGACATTCCCCAAGGATTTCTCCTCCCCCAACTCTCCCATGATGGCCATGTCCACTATGAAATGATCGAACACCTTCAGAATAGTTTGACACTGGACAGAGAAATGCTGTGCATTTCGATCATTCCGAGATCTCTCAAAATCTTTTATAATGATGTTCTCCATTTTAAAGAATAAAAGCCAGACGGTTCTTGTCCAACTTGCCAGATAAACAGACTGGCTCCGCCTCTACTTATATTTTTATTGCACTGCTAAAGCTCAAATGGGAAACCGACTACAAGACCCAGATACTTAAGAACTGCCAAACCTGTTGGGCAACACAAACACTTTGACTTGTTGTTTGACAACTTGACCATGGTAAAGGTAGCCACACCCCTTTTCTTAATGTGTGTTGGTCATAAAATGAAAATAAATTAAATACATATGTATTATTGTAAATTAATTCAGATTCAGAACAGTGCCGATATAATGACACTACTGTCTGATAATAAAAACATGGTGTTGTTCTTAGACTTACATGATTCCAGCACAACGAAAGCAAAAGTAATTTAAATGTCAGGTTCTAAAAAGTGGCTTTGTGAAATTTTGCTCCTCCTTGCATTTAAGACACCTCAATGGTGAAAAATACATCTTCATTAACAAGCTGTAGTCTGGTCGGGTGGAAAGGGTTTTCAACCAACAAATAAAGTTATTTGACACAAAAGATTCAAGGTAAGATTTAAAGATTTTACTGTAGCGTAAACATTATATATATACATTAGGCCCTATATATAAAAAAGTATCTGATCAATTGACTTTGAATAGTCGTATCCCATACGTACAACGAATATATAAAATACGTACAACGAATATATAAAATTCAACACGTTTTACAGGTTAAAATCTGTTATAAAGCATTACATTTCTGGTGCACTTATCAAAAACAATTTCACTATTGATCTTAATCCTCCTTCTCTGTAATCAGAACCATGGCAGAGAACATATACGAAGATCCTAATCTGTTCGTTGATCTCAAAAACATAACAACGGTTTACGAGGTCCCTGATGTAGTCCATGAAATGAACAACTATGTCAAGTTCCCACCGGAAGAACAATCGTCCAGGGGGAAGAAGGAACTCGACATGATGGAGAATGTGAGCCTGAACATCGCTGTGACTGGAGAGAGTGCAGCGGGAAAGTCCACCTTTGTGAACGCCCTGAGAGGCCTCAGGGATGGGGATGATGGGGCTGCAGAAACCGGGGTGACTGAAACCACCATGAAGCCCATCAAATACACTCACCCCTCCATGGCTAACGTATTCATCTGGGACCTGCCAGGAATCGGGACCCCGAACTTCAAAGCCAAGAAGTACTTGACAGACGTCCGCTTTGACACTTACGACTTCTTTATTATCATCGGAACGGTGCTGTTTAAAGAAAACGACATCATGCTGGCGAAAGAGATCAAGAAAATGAATAAGACATTTTACTTTGTGCGATCGAAAATCGACACCTCCGAGCGGAATCTCATAAAAGAGACTTCAACGAGGAGCAGGTCCTTAAGAAGATAAGACTGAGCTGCAGGGAAAACCTGAAGGGCGTGGGAGACGCCAACGTCTTCCTCATCTCCACATTTAATCTGAGGAAGTTTGACTTCCAGAGGATGATAGATTCACTGGAGGGCAACTTGTCAGAACACAAAAGATCCGCTTTGATCCAGTCCATATTTTGCATATTAAGATTTTTTTTTCATTTACTGTATAATAACTATAGGCCTGTGACCTGCATGTGTTAATGTTCCATGTAAATGCATGTTGGAAGATGGTTGACTGACTTTTCTCAGGGTTTGGGTTATTAATAGGTGACAGGTTCTTATCTGTCGAGCCGTCTGTTACGCGCTGCTTGAATAAACAAATAAAAGCAATAATTTTCCAAACAAGATTTTATTTTATTTAATTATTAAGTCTGTGAGTCGGTCAAATTCATTTTATTGGACTATACCAAAAATTATAATAGGGATACGATAAGCAATAACAAAAACTATATAAAGTGTAAAATAACCATACATACAAGGTAAGAATAAAAATATAGAAATATGAATACATATCTCTAAACAGTTAAACTGTTGCACACATTCTTTACTAGCATGCATCACATAACAGCGCTATCTGGCTTTGTTCTTTTTCCAGTGCCAACATCACATCAGTAAACAAAAACGGCCAACATGACAGATATTATGTGACAAGTTTACATAACAGATCTGTACCTCAATGTCAATAGATACAGTACCCCCCCCCCCCCCCCCCCGGACTCACTGTAGAATAGCACGATGTGAGGTGAGAGCTCCTAACAGTGAACCCCAGGAAGGCGGCGGGTCCAGACGGCGTACCTGGCAAGGTGCTCAGAGGATGTGCCCACCAGCTGGCCCACATTTTCTGTAGAATTTTCAATATCTCCCTAGCCCGAGCAGTCGTCCCCACCTGCCTGAAATCAGCCAAAATCATCCCAATACCCAAAAAGCCACCCATAACCAGCCTCAACGACTACCGCCCTGTTGCCCTCACACCTATCATTATGAAGTGCTTTGAGAGACTGGTTCTCAAGCACATCAAGCACTGTTTACCCCCACACTCGACCCACATCAGTTCGCATACCGAGCGAACAGATCCACAGAGGACACCATCACCATCGCTCTGCATGCTGTACTGAGTCACCTGGAGCAGCAGCAGAGCTATGCCAGGAGGCTCTTTGTGGACTACAGCTCAGCGTTTAACACCATCAAACCGGACATCCTCACCACCAAACTCAACACCCTGGGCCTCCCCTCCCTGACCTGTACATGGATCCAGGACTTTCTCACAAACAGACCCCAGACTGTGAGACTTGGCCCCCACCTCTCCACCACCCGCACACTGAGCACAGGCTCACCACAGGGCTGTGTGCTGAGTGCTGAGCTCCTGTACTGTCTCTACATCTGCGACTGCAGTCCGGCCCACAAAGACAACATCATAGTTAAATTTGCTGACGACACCACAGTGGTCGGACTGATCTCAAAGGGAGACGAGGCAGTCCAGAGACTGGCGACGTGGTGTTCAAACAACAACCTGACACTGAACACCACGAAGACAAAGGAGGTCATCGTGGACTTCAGGAGGAACAGAACTGACCCGCCCCCCCCTCTACATCTAGGGCGAATGTGTGACGCAGGTCCACACACTCAGGTTCCTGGGAGTCCAAATCAGCAATGACCTCTCCTGGAAACACAACATCACAGCAATCATTAAGAAGGCTCAGCAGCGTCTACACTTCCTGAGAGTTCTCAGGATGAACAAGCTGGGCAAGAACTTACTGCTGGCCTTCTACCGCTCGTCCATCGAGAGCCTGCTGACGTACTGTATTTCCACCTGGTACGGCAGCTGCACCGAGGCAGATAGAGCGAGGCTTCAGAGGACTGTTAAGGCAGCGCAACGGATGCCCCCTCTCTGACAGACATTTATACCTCCCGGTGCCTCAGCAGCGCTCAGAACATCATCAAGGACAGTTCACCACCCGCTTTCCAGCTGTTTAACCTGTTGCCCTCTGGCAGGCGCTACAGGTGCATCAAAGCACCGACAAACAGACTGAAAAACCGTTTCTTTCCGAAAGCCATCATAACTCTGAACTGTCAAACACGCTAACAGCACAGACTTGTTTTACAGTTTTTACCTGTTTTACATGCTCTTAAACCGTTTTTACTGTTTTACCTGTTTCGCACGCACTTTAATCAATTGTATTGTTGCACATGCACTTCAACCGTTTTTACTTGTAGTGATTGCTGCTGCTTTTAATTATATAATGTATTTGTATGTGTTTTTGGCACCTGTTCGTCCGTTTTAGAAGTCTCCAAATCTCGTTGTACAAATGTATAATGACAATAAAAGGCATTCTATTCAGGTAAAACCACATTTCCAAGTTTAGTTGCAAATGATAACATTTAGCAGACGCTTATACACATTCTTGTGCACAGATTATGCACGTAAGAAAAATGTCCTATTTATTTCAGGACTTATTTTGGCTAATTAAGTTACAAAATAGGGCAATGTGGCACAGATTGAATAAGAGCTGCCCTCTTATGCTCAGACAGGTTCTCCATTACTGAATCAATAAGCTTCCTAAAATCATACTTTTCCGGCTCAAATGTAGAGATGAGGTAAACATCTACCTTCCCAATGTGGCTCAGGTTAGCCTGGCAGCTCTCTCGGATTTTGTTGAGGACTGCATCCTCATTGAAGTTTTTTTTCCTGGACTCCGCGAAGATGTCGTGATCAATCTTCGAACGGACAAAGTAAAACATTTTCCCCCTTTTCTGGATCTCGTCAGCCAGCATGACGTCGTTCTCCTTGAACCTCACAGCTCCGATGAAAATAAAAAAGTCATACATCTCAAAGTTGACGTTTCTCAAGTAGTTTTTGACTCTGAAGTTTGGGGTTGCAGTGCCCGGCAGGTCCCAGATGAACACGTTAGGGACGGAGGGGTGGGGGTATCTCATCGGTACCTTGATGGTTTCAGTCACCCCGGTTTTGGCGGCTCCCGGTTCTCCGTCCTCCATCCCCAGAAGCGCGTTGACGAAAGTCGATTTTCCTACTCCGCTCTCACCCGTCACACCGACGTTTATAATTACATCTTCCTCCGAGTTGTACTCCTTTCTTTCTTTACCTATCTCCTCTAGTTTGGTCCTAATGTAGCACCACAGCTCTCTGATGACACGGGGTACATCGTCTGCGGCAGCCATGGTGATCCTTCATACAATGAACCGCTTAGGAAGAAAGACGGTATTGGAAACTGTTAAGGAAAACGTTGTAATTCATGATTTATTAAAAATGTATTTATATTTTTAAAAGTGCAGGTCTATTTAGAGGGTTATAGAGGCATTTGAGCATCACCAGTAAACATCCTGAAGTTAAAAACGTTACAACTTAAAGAACAAAGCAACGTCTAAGCATTTAAATTAGTTGAAACTTTAATTTTTATATTTTTCCTACCTTCAGTTGTTGAACTACTGCCACCGCCACCTCTGAGCACACTGCAGCAAAACAAACGAGGAACAAGTGCGACTCCGCTGGAACATTCCAACATTCTGGAATGTATCTCATTGTAGGTGTTCTTTAATGCCAAGAAAGCCCAGCATTCTGGAATGTCCTATAGGGCTCTTAGATTTGCATGTGTAAGCAAGTACAGGGACATTCCACCTTGCCTTGCCCAAGGACACAAGGCCATGTTACCATATAGTCGAAAATCGAACTCGCAACCTAGCCCAACGCTTTAGCCGCTGAGTCATGTGACTCTCCCTGTGTTACCTCAATATTGTGGCCTATTATACTAGCATTACAGACTAGTTCTCCATTATCATATGATCTACTAAGTCACGAGATACCGCTATAGATAAAGGAAGAAAAGGATTGTGAAGCTGTGCGACACCCTGACACCACAAAACAGTTCTTTGAAATAAGAAATATTTGGCCAATGTGAGAAATATAATATAGAGCTACTTGTTGCTAACTTTGAGGTGAATATTTGCCTAATTTGGATATGTAAAACTCCAAAAACTTCATCCGACCAACACCAATAAACACCGACACACACAGACACCATGCACAATTATCACAGGGTTGGCGATGGTCTGGGAATCTTGCAGCATCTTTCATCAAATTAATTGATTGAAAACAATGTTATTTCAGTGATTTGTCACGGCTGTAGTACTATATGTAGCCTATTATATCTAGAGTGTAATTAAGACTGGATTTTATTTCGTTTTAATAAAGGCCTAATCATTGGACACTGTCAAGTAAGCTACTGTGTTGAAATGAGTATATTTCACAGACTTCATCTTATCAGAGCAGGTTTGGTTTATTTGAGATTTAAATGATGAGTTTTGCAAACATTCTTTAACAAGTGACATGTGACCCATCCGACTGTGCATGTCACTTGTGCCGAAACAGAACATCATGAAAAGTATGACAGATATCATAATTAATTAATGTTAATGAATATAACTATACGGTTGACAATTAAAAGAAAATACATTTAGTACATAATATCAGAACATTTTCAGGTTAAAATCTTATTTCTAAGTTTAGTAGCAAAGTATAACCTGTTACCTGTTTACCTGTTTCCTTCAACCGATTTTACTTACAGTGAGGCTGCTGCTTTTAATTATATTAATTTATTTGTATGTGCACTTAATAGGAGAAGTCTCCAATCTCATTGTACAATTGCATAATGACAACAAAGGGCATTCATTCATCATAACAAAATAATGTTAGTATAGATATTATACAAATATTACAGAATTGTTAGGCTGTATTTATTTTTTTTGTCTATTAATCCAATTTACCAATTAATCTGTCAAATTGTGTAAAATAAACATGAACAATTGCGAAATAGTATGTAAATGAGACAAAGATGATCTACATGCCCAATAAATGAAGTTTTTACCTTATTAATGACATTATTAGTATTATTATTGTTCTTAGACAGACTTATGCTTATACGCTCGTTCGACTGAAACAAGCCACGCAATGTCGTGTGTCATTCTTCGAAATTAAGCACAATATCGAGTACAGCTTTAGCGTCGTCTCTCATTTCTTTAATGGCCTCCTGCAAAAGGTGCAACGTGGTGGTAAATGCGATTCCCATTGCTGTGAGACTTCCAAGGCCAACCAGACCGCTCAGTACCACCTCAAACGCCTTGGCTGTTATCATAGACCTACTGGAAAACATCTGCAAAACCACGCGTTCATCAATCCCGTCAGCGAATCGCGAGTTCAGCGCCAGCCGCAGCACTCTCTCTGGCTTGTTGATCCGGTTAGATATTCTTCTGATGGATTCTTCATCCAATCCAAAGGCTACATGGGCCTTCTTTAAGAACGACTGCATGACACCGATCTCACAACCGAACGAGAGTCCAGGGATGGCGATGGCGGCAGACGAGGCAGCAGCAGCAGACACGGTGAAAGCCATTTTGTACAGCTCTCTCTTTTTTTGTTCTAACATTGGTACCGAGCAAGCTGGCATGGATTGAACAAGAGCCGACCTCTTATGGTCAGACAAGTTGTCAACCAGAGAATTAATGAGTTTCTGAAAATCATACTTGTCCAGTTGAAAGGTGGAGATGAGAAACACATCAGGGTTTCCGATGGTCCTTAGATTGTCTTTACAGCTCAATCGGATCTCGTTCAGCACTTTTTCCTCGTTAAAGTTCTTTTTCCTGGCCTCTGCGCTGATGTCGTGATCAATCTTCGAACGGACAAAATAAAACAGCTTCCTTCTCCTCTTGATTTCTTTGGCCAACATGATGTCATTCTCTTTGAACCTCACAGTTCCAATGATGATGAAAAAGTCATAAGTCTCAAAATGGACGTCTTTCAAATAGGTTTTGGCTTTGAAGTTTGGGGTCCCAATTCCTGGCAGATCCCATATGTACACGTTAGGCATGGTGGGGTGAGTGTACCTCGTAACGTTCATGGTGGTTTCAGTCACCCCAGTTTCGGCGGATCCTTCTTCTCCATCTTTGACCCCCCGAAGAGCGTTGACGAATGTGGATTTTCCTACTCCGCTCTCGCCCGTCACGGCTATGTTCAGAGTGACGCTGTCCATCAGATCTAGCTCTTTCTTGGCAGAGTCTGCGTCGTGTCGAGAACTAATGAAACTCTTCAATTCTTTTATGAAATAAGGCTCGTCGTATATTGCAGCCATGATACCGCTGAAGAAGTACAAAGAAAGACCGTGTTGGAAATTAACATGGAAAAACTATATTTCATAAAGTGCAGGAGGTATGATTTAATACACTATTACCAGTAATGATGTCAGGTATGAAGATATGACCCTTGCACCCTACACCACAACCTCCATAAAGATAATAGTCCAACTTAAAGCACAACATCTGACTTAATCAACTGATATGTTGTAACATACATATTTTATGTATTCAACTTCAATTGTTATTATTATTTACCTTCAGTTGTTGAACTATACTGTGCTGCTCCCAACCGCCACCTCTGAACACACTTTAGCAAAGCCAAGTCATTCGGAGCCAACGGAATGAGTTAAATTCAGTGGGGACATTCCATCCATGCTTTAGCATTTCGGAATGTATTGCAGGTGTTCTATTTTGCCAACAGAGTGATCTGTGTTGGAAGATACTTTTTTGTGGTTGTCAGCAGGGGCGTCGAAGTGGCATATCAAATGAAATGATATAATTATTCATTTAATTTCTTTTTTATATACGACAACCCAAGCTGGATGGGTTTTCCATCTCTTCAAAGGGGCCCATTATCTATAGCGACACCTCTGGTTATGAGTAGATCATATTAGACAGCAGCAATCATGGCTAGTATTATTCCTATATTACTTGATTATTCTGCCACGAAAAGCATCATGAATGTAACCCTAAGTCATGAGGTGTTGTGTGTAATACTGTCGAAATGGAGGGATGAGAAAGGTGTAAGAAGTTCCTTGTATTTACTACATGAAATAGAGGTAGACAGAATAATTTTCTGGGTTTGATATCACTTAGGCTCTGTTGGTGTTAAGGTGAGCTTTTCTCCCAGGTTTTCTGTGTGATATTTAGTGTTTTCCTTATGCTCACATGGGTTCCGTTTTATAATAATTAATAATCCCAATATAAAAATATTCTTCTGTATTATCGAGCATTCAAGCAGCTATACATAATCATTGTGAAAAGTCACTGCATTTGATTGATAAATGATCACTGTGATAAATTACTATTAGTGCAAATGCATGTTATAGCCTACAATACAAGATATGAACTTCCATGTGTAGGTCTCATGAGCCGGAATCTGACATAAACAACAAGACATGCAGGTTGAGGGGAAAGCTTTCGGTAAAGTGCTTCGAAAGTGCCACAACTGGGTGGGCAACATTCTCAACACTAAAGCATCTTTGTTCTTTTTCCTTACAGTATTTTAGAATGACGTCCTACTAACTTACAGCCTACAATTAATACTCCTTCTGGTTTAGTCTTGAGAGACTTTTCTGAAGTTGAATTTTAAAATATATTAAACTTTATTACGTTTAAGAATTATTTTGGGAATAACTACACATTTTCAAAAAGTTTATAGACCGACAGGGCGCCAAAGGAATTGTTTAAAGCAGGGGTGTCCAATTCTGGTCCTCGAGGGCCGCTGTCCTGAAAGTTTTAGATGTTTCCCTGCTCTAGCACACCTCCACAGAGCTTGATAACGACCCTTCATTAGAATCAGGTATGCCCGGAGCAGGGAAACATCTAAAATCTTCAGGACAGCGGCCCTCGAGGACCAGGATTGGACACCCTACTTTAAAGAATGCGTTCCATAATGGCTAGTCAGAGTGCAGAAGTACTAAAAGCAGAAGTTCACAAGGGCTGCTTCTCAAACCAGCTGAGGAGGGCTGCTAAATTCTTTCCATTGGAATCAACAGAAATGTATGCGAAATAACAAAGATTTAGGAATTGAATTACCCCCCCCCCCCTCAAAAAACACCTGCTACATAATCTTTATTCAACCAGCCAGATTCAATTCAGTTGAATTTCTATGCTGCACGTTCCTCAATGTCACGTGTACTCATAATCACGTGCACACATGTTCACATGTATACAGCGCCCTATTTCCCGAGGGTCTGTTGACATGCAGAGATCATTTCTAGAATTCTCCAAATTACAGCCACACTATTGAAGCCACACTATTACATTGGCGCTCAAAAACATTATCCAGTCAAACAATGATCTTTTCAAATAACTAATCCATCAAAGATCTGCTCGTAAATTAATCAAAACCACAAAGTCTGATCAAGAACTAAAATATTTCCTACTTGGGAATAGATAGGTCTTTGTCTGTGTGGTCTAAGGACAATACAGATATATGCTTAACATTTGCACATATGTGGCATCAACTCAGTTTCATAAATCAATCTTTTTGTATTATATAATCCTGTTAAGAGTGTGTTCAAACACCTGTAAGCACACGGGAACAGATTTGCAAACAACATTCGTGAGGGTTCAGGAAAGCAGCTTTCAAGCAGAGATCATGGAGCATTAAAAACACCCAAAGTGCTTTCTGGGATCGCCCTGGCTCTCAAGTCACAGTTTGCCTGAAGTTTTCAAAACATATTGTCCTTCTATGCTCAGTTACCGATGCTCTTTTATAAATCTCTCTCTTGTAAGTCGCTTTGAATAAATGCGTATGCTAAAAGAATACATGTAAAGGATTGGTCTATATCTGAATTTCTTGACTAAGTAATTGAACCAAAAACGTCCTGTTTTCTCTCCAATGGAGATACCTATAACTATTGATCACGAGAGAATACATGAGACAAGTCTTGTTTAATTTTATATATTTTATTTGTATTTTACACTTGTTTGAGTCAAGTTGGATGAAGACTGCACAGGGTTCAGAGTGGTGTGGCTGTGCTGGAGGTCTGTTCCTGGGATCAGACTTAGTTGCTGGCCATGGTCTTGGTGAGCCAGTCATTGAAGATGCACACCTGGAGGTGAAAAGAGACAGGTTATTAACAGGTGTTAATATGAAAGCAAACAGTCATGATTCTGACTCATCTTCAAGGAGTTTTACCGGACTTTACCAATTCTAATGTTTTAACCTTTGGTCCAACCATGTAAAATTTGCGTATTTAACTTATAATAGAGAAAATAGAGATTCCCGAGATCTCCATTAATCAATAAATACTTTTATAAATATCCACCATTGAATTCATGGGATTTATTACTCAAACTACCAAACAGCATGAAGACATTTTTATCCAGCCTTACCTTGGCATAAACACCGGGACGATTCTTCTGGGCACAACCGTAACCCCAGGACACAACACCCTGGAGCTGACCGTTGCAGACCACGGGGCCACCGGAGTCACCCTGAGAGAGAGAAGGGGGGGGGGGGGGAGGAGGAAGAGGGAAACAGGGAACAAGAGCTGGCTTCACAAGTTCTGTGCCTTCATGACTTTGTAAGGTTGTGAGACCACTAGTTGCTCAACAGCAGCCTCTACTGATTCATGTCATCTCAGTACCTGGCAAGAGTCCTTGCCTCCCTCTAGGTATCCAGCGCAGAACATGGCATTGGTAATCTGGCCAGGGTAGGACCTGTCACAATCCTTGGTGGAAAGGATGGGGATGTCCAGGCACTGCAGCTTGTCACCATTAACAGCTGTAAGGTGTGATGGTGACAGTAAGAAAGACAAGGAGAAATAGGTAGATATTGTGAAGTTAGTTACAGACTACCTGACAGCCCCAAATCACATGACCATGGAGGTCTGTACTCACAGGAGCTCATGGTGTTGCCCCAGCCAGAGACTTTGCACATGGTGCCAGCAGGTGCACAGCTGGAGGGCAGAGCCACGGGCTGCACCTTGGAGTTTAGGGTGGCGGGCTTGCTCAGCTTGATCAGCATGATGTCATTGTCGATGTTGTAGGAGTTATAGTTGGGATGTTTGATGACACGGGAAGAGCTGATGAACTGCTCGCTACCCTCAGACACTTTGATGTGGTGCTCGCCAAGACGAACCTCCACACGACTGAAAGAGAGAGAGAAGCATTAGAAAAAACTTGTTTTGCATTTACAGTAAAGTTAATTCATGTTAGGAACGGGATGCTGGTAAAAAAAATAACTACTCACGATTTGTAACAGTGAGCAGCAGACACAACCCAGTTCGAATTGACCAGGGAGCCACCGCAGAAGTGGTACCCAGAGTTCAGAGACACTGTATGGGGCTGGGAGTGGGGCTTGCACTCATACCCTCCGACAATCTTGTCGTCCTCCGTGGCAACTGAAAAAAAAAAAAAAACGCCATTCAAACTATTCTATTTTCAATACTGACTGAGTTTACATGCAGTGTATTGATGACAAATTAAAGATGATTTAACAGTCTGTTGTGGAGGGTTCTGGGTGAGAAAGATGAAAAGGATTTTTACTCACAAGCAGCTCCGATGAGCAGAATGAAGACCAGAGACCTCATGGTTGCTGTGTGATCAGGTTGATGAGTTCCAGACCTGCACTTCTGGCTTTTATACACGGCCAAACACGTCCTCACAGTTTAGGGACGACCTCATTGGTCAGCAGGGGACCAGTCAGCGGAAAAGTTATGAGATTAGGTGATTCCTAATCAGACAAGGTAACACATACATGTAACCTTCATATCTAGAGAACCTTTTGTGAATTTTTTTTTTTTTTGCCAGATGGATGAGTACAAAGTTGTTGAACTTGCAACGTGCAGTTATTACATCTTTATAATTGTATAACATTTTAATCAGTGTGAATCTTTACACAAAGTTGGTGAATTTCCACAGAATCCTCACTTTGAAAATACAGCAGAAGGCTGATTTTGTGTCAGTGTTTTGAAATCTCTTGTTGCCAAGTAAACTAGCATCTTGTGTACTAAATACCCTCTTTGCAATGGATTAAGCAAAGGGTATTAAAGGTTTCCAACAGGAAACTGATAATGATCCATATCTCATGTCAATGTTTTTTTTTAAGTTGGAAAATTATACTTTTGAATATATTTAGTTATTCAACCAAAAGCACCTTTCAAGTAGTTTAAGTCATGTTTATCTGAACTTTTCTCTGTGTATTAGCTGATAGTGTGTGTTCCGGTCACACCTGAATCTCTAAACATGGCTGCAGCTGTAAGTTTCTCATACAGTCACTTTGTTTAGCTGGAAACATTTGCACACACACAGCTGGCTAAAGACTCCATGTCACATGAAAACATGATCACATTAATGAACTCATGCTACAGTTAAGAGACAAACTTATAACATTGTTAGTTAGACGTCATCATGGGACAGTGAGCCACAAGTTTCATTGAACTGCCATTTTTGTGGATTTTTGGTGCTTTCTCATAGTTCTACAGCTCTACCTGTAAGTCATGGTTTTTAATTCATGGTTTTTAAGTCATGGTTTTTAAGTCATGTTTTTAAAGACATGGTTTTTCAGTCATAGTGTCACATGAAAAAGGTAAGGTTGTCTTTGTTCAGTTTTCTTCCTTGGAATTGATTGACACTTGAGGGTGGAGAGCAATCAATGAGTTTGGGCATGACGAAGGATGGATTATTAGCAAAACAGCGTCAACGTAAGAAAAATCGAAAAACATTTAAAAGGACAAATGTTGAAGAATGTATTAAAGTAGAGTAACGTTAGTAAATGTAATCAAATGTGAATAATGAATCAAATTAACGCTAACCTTGTCTTGAACAAAGTTCATCTTAAAACCATCACATTGAATATCTAAGGTTCACTTCTTTCAAATTAGACTGATGAATTTTTTTGTGCACCAGGCAATCTTGAAAAGACATACGGAGCTCAAACCCAGAGAAAAAAGGTCCAAGGTCATGATTATTACATTAACTATTATCTCTTGGGATGGTTGTGTCAGGGTAACACAGCGTGCATTAAAGTGGTTCAGTCTCCTGTGATTGTTATATTATGGTCCTGTGACTGTGATGTTATGGTAACATTTGTTCCTGTTTTCCTTTGTCCTATTGTTCGTCTTTGTGATTCAAGTAGAAATACTGTGATGCAAGAAAAATTGAAGAATTGTCTGACAAAGTCTAATCAATTAACTAATTGATCGATCACTCAATCAATCTTAAGTGTTCAAGTTACTTTGTTGTTTTGGCATGGAGAACATTTATTTGCCTAATATTCAATATAAAAAAGCAAATAGCCATGTCTTATATTTGGTAACCAGCAACACTAATAAATGAGATCAAAGATGAGTTGTATTCCTGTGGTCATTTTTGGAGTTCGACTGGATTGCTGACGATTGCGAAAGCTATTCTGTAAAGTTATCACGTTGGAATAATGTTGTGCAAAGAAATACTGGAAGGAGTTCAAAATATATTCAAATTATATTTATTTATCTGAGAGATTCCAAACGTTGATGCAATACACTGAACAGGTTGGACAGTGCAGAATGGAGACCTTTCTGGCCACAGCAGTGGTCTGTTCCTGGGGTCCCACTTAGTTGCTGGCCATGGTCTTGGTGAGCCAGTCGTTGAAGAGGCACACCTGAAAGTGAAGACAGACACACATGAGTAGATGTGGATGAAGGATATTGATAGAATTAAATATATACATCACAATACTCCTTTCCAGCCTCACCTTGGCGTAAACACCGGGACGATTCTTCTGGGCACAGCCGTAACCCCAGGACACAACACCCTGGAGCTGACCGTTGCACACCACGGGGCCACCGGAGTCACCCTGAGAGAGAGAGGGGGGGGGAGGGGGAGGAAGAGGAACAGGGAACATGAGCTGGCTTCACAAGTTCTGTGCCTTCATGACTTTGTAAGGTTGTGAGACCACTAGTTGCTCAACAGCAGCATCTACTGATTCATGTCATCTCAGTACCTGGCAAGAGTCCTTGCCTCCTTCCAGGTATCCAGCGCAGAACATGGCATTGGTAATCTGGCCAGGGTAGGACCTGTCACAATCCTTGGTGGAAAGGATGGGGATGTCCAGGCACTGCAGCTTGTCACCATTAACAGCTGTAAGGTGTGATGGTGACAGTAAGAAAGACAAGGAGAAATAGGTAGATATTGTGAACTTAGTTACAGACTATATGACAGCCCCAAATCACATGACCATGGAGGTCTGTACTCACAGGAGCTCATGGTGTTGCCCCAGCCAGAGACTTTGCACATGGTGCCAGCAGGGGCACAGCTGGAGGGCAGAGCCACGGGCTGCACCTTGGAGTTGAGGGTTGCGGGCTTGCTCAGCTTGATCAGCATGATGTCATTGTCGATGTTGTAGGAGTTATAGTTGGGGTGTTTGATGACACGGGAAGAGCTGATGAACTGCTCGCTACCCTCAGACACTTTGATGTGGTGCTCGCCAAGACGAACCTCCACACGACTGAAAGAGAGAGAGAAGCATTAGAAAAAACTTGTTTTGCATTTACAGTAAAGTTAATTCATGTAAGGAACGGGATGCTGGTAAGGAAAAGAACTACTCACGATTTGTAACAGTGAGCAGCAGACACAACCCAGTTCGAATTGACCAGGGAGCCACCGCAGAAGTGGTACCCAGAGTTCAGAGACACCGTATGGGGCTGGGAGTGGGGCTTGCACTCATAACCTCCAACGATCTTGTCGTCCTCCGTGGCAACTGAAATAAAAAAAACGCCATTCAAACTATTCTATTTTCATCACTGACTGAGTTTACATGCAGTGTATTGATGACAAATTAAAGATGATTTAACAGTCTGTTGTGGAGGGTTCTGGGTGAGAAAGATGAGAAGGATTTGTACTCACAAGCAGCTCCGATGAGCAGAATGAAGACCAGAGACCTCATGGTTGCTGTGTGATCAGGTTGATGTGTTCCAGACCTGCACTCCTGGCTTTTATACACGGCCAACACGTCCTCACAGCTTAGGGACGACCTCATTGGTCAGCAGGGGACCAATCAGAGGAAAAGTTATGAGATTAGGTGATTCCTAAACAGACAACGTAACACATACGTGTAACCTTCATATCTAGAGAACCTTTTGTGAAATTATCATTTTTGGCCAGATGGATGAGTACAAAGTGGTTGAATTTGCAACGTGCAGGTATTACATCTTTATAATTGTATTACATTTTGATCAGTGTGGCTCTTTACACAAAATTGGTGAATTTCCACAGAATCCTTAGTTTGAAAAATACAGTAGAAGGCTGATTTTGTGTCAGTGTTTTGAAACCTCTTGTTGCCAAGTAAACTAGCATATTGTGTACGAAATACCCTCTTTGTAATGGATTAAACAAAGGGTATTAAAGGTTTCCAACAGGAAACTGATAATGATCCATATCTCATATATTTTTCTTTTGAAAAGTTTGAAAATTATAACTATGAATATAGTTAGTTACTCAACCAAAAGCACCCTTCAAGTAGTTTAAGTCATGTTTATCTGAACTTTTATCTGTGTATTAGCTGATAGTGTGTGTTCTGGTCACACCTGAATCTCTAAACATGGCTGCAGCTGTAAGTTTCTCATACAGTCACTTTGTTTAGCTGGAAACATTTGCACACACACAGCTGGCTAAAGACTCCATGTCACATGAAAACATGATCACATTAATGAACTCATGCTACAGTTAAGAGACAAACTTATAACATTGTTAGTTAGACATCATCATGGGACAGTGGTCCACAAGTTTCTTCGAACTGTCATTTATGTGGATTTTTTGTGCTTTCTCATAGTTCTACAGCTCTACCTGTAAGTCATGGTTTTTAAGTCATGGTGTCACATGAAAAAGGTAAAGTAATTTTTTTACCGTTTTTTTTCCCCTCTGGAATTGATTAACACATTTTTTTTTTTTTATCTAAAGCGACTTAAAGTAAGTACAGGGACATTCTCCCTGAGGAAAGTAGGGTGAAGTGCCTTGCCCAAGAACACAATGTCACATAACCACAGCCTTAACCTACTGAGCCATCTGACCCCCTACTTGAGGGAGGAGAGCGGGTGGAGCAAGTGGGGAGCGATCTGTTAGTTTGAGCGTGATAAATGATGGATTATTAGCAAAACAGCGTTGACGAAAGAAAAATGTAAATACATTGAAAAGGACAAATGTTGAAGAATGTACTAAAGTAGAGCAAGGTTAGTAAATGTAATCAAATGTGAATAACGAATCAAATTAACGGTAACCTTGTCCTGAACAAAGTTCAACTTAAAACCATCACATTGAACATCTAAGGTTCACTTCTTTAAAATTAGACTGATGAATTCCTTTGTGCACCAGGCAATCTTGAAAAGACATATGGAGCTCAAACCCAGAGAAAAAAGTTTAAAAGTCATGATTATTACATTAACTATTCTCTCTTGTGATTGTTGTGTCACGGTTACACAGCGTGCATTAAAGTGGTTTAGTCTCTTGTGATTGTTATGTTATGGTCCTGTGATTGTTATGGTATGGCCCTGTGACTGCTGTTTTGGCACGGAGAACATATATTTGCCTCATATTGAATATAAAAAAGCAGATAGCCATGTCTTATATTTGGTTACCATCAACACTAAGTAATTGAGATCGAAGATGAGTTGTATTCCTGGGGTCATTTTTGGAGTTCGACTGGATTGCTGACGGTCGCGAAAGCTATTCTGTAAAGTTATCACGTTGGAATAATGTTGTGCAAAGAAATACTGGAAGGAGTTCAAAATGTATTCAAATTATATTTATTTATCTGAGAGATTTCAAACGTTGATGCAATACACTGAACAGGTTGGACAGTGCAGAATGGAGACCTTTCTGGCCACAGCAGTGGTCTGTTCCTGGGGTCCCACTTAGTTGCTGGCCATGGTCTTGGTGAGCCAGTCGTTGAAGAGGCACACCTGAAAGTGAAGACAGACACACATGAGTAGATGTGGATGAAGGATATTGATAGAATTAAATATATACGCCACAATACTCCTTTCCAGCCTCACCTTGGCGTAAACACCGGGACGATTCTTCTGGGCACAGCCGTAACCCCAGGACACAACACCCTGGAGCTGACCGTTGCACACCACGGGGCCACCGGAGTCACCCTGAGAGAGGGAGGGGGGGGGGAGGAAGAGGAACAGGGAACATGAGCTGGCTTCACAAGTTCTGTGCCTTCATGACTTTGTAAGGTTGTGAGACCACTAGTTGCTCAACAGCAGCATCTACTGATTCATGTCATCTCAGTACCTGGCAAGAGTCCTTGCCTCCCTCCAGGTATCCAGCGCAGAACATGGCATTGGTAATCTGGCCAGGGTAGGACCTGTCACAATCCTTGGTGGAAAGGATGGGGATGTCCAGGCACTGCAGCTTGTCACCATTAACAGCTGTAAGGTGTGATGGTGACAGTAAGAAAGACAAGGAGAAATAGGTAGATATTGTGAACTTAGTTACAGACTATATGACAGCCCCAAATCACATGACCATGGAGGTCTGTACTCACAGGAGCTCATGGTGTTGCCCCAGCCAGAGACTTTGCACATGGTGCCAGCAGGGGCACAGCTGGAGGGCAGAGCCACGGGCTGCACCTTGGAGTTGAGGGTTGCGGGCTTGCTCAGCTTGATCAGCATGATGTCATTGTCGATGTTGTAGGAGTTATAGTTGGGGTGTTTGATGACACGGGAAGAGCTGATGAACTGCTCGCTACCCTCAGACACTTTGATGTGGTGCTCGCCAAGACGAACCTCCACACGACTGAAAGAGAGAGAGAAGCATTAGAATTTTTTTTTTTTGCATTTACAGTAAAGTTAATTCATGTTAGGAACGGGATGCTGGTAAAGAAAAGAACTACTCACGATTTGTAACAGTGAGCAGCAGACACAACCCAGTTCGAATTGACCAGGGAGCCACCGCAGAAGTGGTACCCAGAGTTCAGAGACACTGTATGGGGCTGGGAGTGGGGCTTGCACTCATACCCTCCAACGATCTTGTCGTCCTCCGTGGCAACTGAAATAAAAAAAACGCCATTCAAACTATTCTATTTTCATCACTGACTGAGTTTACATGCAGTGTATTGATGACAAATTAAAGATGATTTAACAGTCTGTTGTGGAGGGTTCTGGGTGAGAAAGATGAGAAGGATTTTTACTCACAAGCAGCTCCGATGAGCAGAATGAAGACCAGAGACCTCATGGTTGCTATGTGATCCGGTTGATGAGTTCCAGACCTGCACTTCTGGTTTTTATGCAATTTGTGAACCTAGCTCCTGCAACAGGCCACGCCTTGAACACCGAAAGGACCAATCACATTCCTTGAAGAGTTTATCAGTTAGGGGAGATGAAATACTTTATTACACAATAATATAGTCATTAAAAAGAAATAATTAAAAGATGTTAAAATGTTTCATTTGAAACCTAATCTTGAAACACGTAATGCTTTTGCCCTAGGGTGATTGATGCAGAGTAAAAAAAAAATTTAAGCAAAATATTCTAGTATATAGGCGCAGTCAAAGAGGCTCGACACTCGGGCACTGCGCTTAAACATTCACACACATCAGTATAGATTTATCATCATTCACACACCTCAGTTCATATCATCACTCATCCACACATTTCAAACAAAAATTACACCGCCCACCACCATCCCCTTTCTCCCCCCTGTCTGTCTCGATGTTGTATTATTTGTCTGTTTATATGTTTGTATTATTTATCTGTTTCTCTCTATCAGGGGGATCATATATCTCTATTGCTCCATGGCTCTCGTCATACATGTACGCACGCTTGCGTCGCTCGAGGCCATAGGAAGTGCCCCCCTTTTAGACATTCCATTCTGCCAAAGTAAAACATATCCCATGTCAGGGTTATCAATAAATCACGATTTATTATCAATCAATCACGTCTTGACTGAATTATGTTTCTCAGAAGCTTACAGGCACATGGCAATTTTTTCTTTCATTTTTGTACAAACAAACATATTCATTCAAACAAACATTTGAATTCAAACAATATTTGATTGATTGTCAAATATCTGAATCTTCCATGTTAGCCCAGCGAAGGACAGGAAAGTCATCCCAGTATCAGCTCGTACACAATGTGCTTTGACTCGAACACGTGCAAATAGAGATTGTTCTTGTTGAGCTGTTTTTTTTTGCACTGTTTAATCTGCAGCTCTGACTTTGGGCCCCAGTTTTTCTCTCAGACTCTGCAGCTGGTCATGTTCACATCCCGACTCTCTGGACTTGGCCAAAGTACAGGAAAACCTGGGCACATAGCATAGAAAATGTCATAAAAGTCAAAAAGATTATTAAAATGCTTGCAAAGCTAAATCTCTCGAGTAATCAGGATCTTTGTTTTCACCTGTGTGTCAATGCCTGGGGATATATCTGTATATCTGTTTGACCACATGACGGAATGTGACAGTAAATGTGAAGATGTGTTGTTAATTATCATCTTTTGATCTTATGTGGTTTAATTGCTTTAACAGACAATCCTCAACTGTTATTTCTGTGTGGTGGATGATCATTTGTTTTGATGATTCAGCAGGAGTCAAAGTGATTTAAATTTGTATATAAATGTTTACAATGTTGATGTAACTCTACTATGTCACCCGCAAAAAAAGCGGCCTTGGAGAGGCTATTCTTAGATCAGCTTCAGACAAACTTCATTCAAGGTTGTGAATCTCACAGCTGTGTCTGGGTCAGTTCAAGATAAAGATTAAAAACACCAAATGCTTTAGGTACTTTGACAGCTGTGGTGATATTAATTAAGAACTGACAAAAAAATGTGTAATACCACACATTGTTTGTTGATCTGACCTCAGCTGGGTCATTGACATTGCATTGTACATTCAATATGCAATTCACATTAAATCCATTGATACATTCTTATTAGTTAGATTATGGACAGTACATAGTATTGTTGTTAATATGAATGTCATATCTCTACTTCTCCATCCTTACCGTTACAGATCGCACATGAATGTGTCCTGAAAACATGATCAGTTGTCAATGATAGCACGCAAAAGTCTAAAAGGTCACACATGGTTTTTTATACCATGTAACTATGCCTTTTCAAATCTGATTATATTCCTTTGAAAAGGAACTCATTTCAGTAACAGGGATATAAAGAGTTACAAGGATGGTCAAAAGGGATGAGTCAGAAAAAGAACACACTATCGTTTATTTGGAATTCTTTGACAGGCAACTGCTTGACCAATCAAACCTCTCAACAAGGCTGTGCAGCCATCCTGGATGTATATATAACCAGGAGCGGCTTCAGATTTCCCATCAATCAGATCATAGAAGCAACCATGAGGTCCCTAGTGTTACTTCTGCTCATCGGAGCTGCCTGTAAGTAATGATCCTGAACATTTGATGGTGTTCTTCTACACAATATAATAGTCTTTGTTCTAATGTGACCAAGCTAACTGATAAAAAAATGAAATAAAATGGTTTTGAATCAGACCCTTTATCTTCTGCAGATTGTATCTAAATTCGGTGATAAAAATGACGGCCCAGTTTTTCAGACATGGGTTGAACCTAGAGAAGAGAAAAAAAAATCACATTCTCCACTGAAAACATTTTTAGTCTAATACTATAGGTTAATCCATAGTAATCAATTTAATGGTTGTGAATCTGACCCTAACCTAACACAAACCATGTCTTACCCTTGGTTTCAGTTGCCACGGAGGACGACAAGATCGTTGGAGGGTATGAGTGCAAGCCCCACTCCCAGCCCCATACGGTGTCTCTGAACTCTGGGTACCACTTCTGCGGTGGCTCCCTGGTCAATGAGAACTGGGTTGTGTCTGCTGCTCACTGTTACAAGTCGTGAGTAGCTCTCATGTTGACAGGAGTTCTTTCCTCTACCAGCATCCCATTCATAACATGGATTAACTTTACTGTAAATGCAAAACTATATATTTTTGGGGGAAAACATTGACTCTTTTTAATGCTTCTCTCTCTCTTTCAGTCGTGTGGAGGTTCGTCTTGGCGAGCACCACATCAAAGTGGTTGAGTTTACCGAGCAGTTCATCAGCTCTTCCCGTGTCATCAAACACCCCAACTATAACTCCTACAACATCGACAATGACATCATGCTGATCAAACTGAGCAAGCCCGCCGTCCTGGACGCCAACACACAGCCCGTGGCTCTGCCCTCCAGCTGTGCCCCTGCTGGCACCATGTGCAAAGTCTCTGGCTGGGGCAACACCATGAGCTCCTGTGAGTACAGACCTCCATGGTCATGTGATTTGGGGCTGTCAGGTAGTCTGTAACTAACTTCACAATATCTACCTATTTCTCCTTGTCTTTCTTACTGTCACCATCACACCTTACAGCTGTTAATGGTGACAAGCTGCAGTGCCTGGACATCCCCATCCTTTCCACCAAGGATTGTGACAGGTCCTACCCTGGCCAGATTACCAATGCCATGTTCTGCGCTGGATACCTGGAGGGAGGCAAGGACTCTTGCCAGGTACTGAGATGACATGAATCAGTAGAGGCTGCTGTTGAGCAACTAGTGGTCTCACAACCTTACAAAGTCATGAAGGCACAGAGCTTGTGAAGCCAGCTCATGTTCCCTGTTCCTCTTCCTCCGACCCCCTCCCCCCTCTCTCTCTCTCTCTCTCTCAGGGTGACTCCGGTGGCCCCGTGGTCTGCAACGGTGAGCTCCAGGGTGTTGTGTCCTGGGGTTACGGCTGTGCCCAGAAGAATCGTCCCGGTGTTTACGCCAAGGTGAGGCTGGAAAGGAGTATTGTGATGTATATATTTAATTCTATCAATATCCTTCATCCACATCTACTCATGTGTGTCTGTCTTCACTTTCAGGTGTGCCTCTTCAACGACTGGCTCACCAAGACCATGGCCAGCAACTAAGTGGGACCCCAGGAACAGACCACTGCTGTGGCCAGAAAGGTCTCCATTCTGCACTGTCCAACCTGTTCAGTGTATTGCATCAACGTTTGGAATCTCTCAGATAAATAAATATAATTTGAATATATTTTGAACTCCTTCCAGTATTTCTTTGCACAACATTATTCCAACGTGATAACTTTACAGAATAGCTTTCGCAATCGTCAGCAATCCAGTCGAACTCCAAAAATGACCACAGGAATACAACTCATCTTTGATCTCATTTATTAGTGTTGCTGGTTACCAAATATAAGACATGGCTATTTGCTTTTTTATATTGAATATTAGGCAAATAAATGTTCTCCATGCCAAAACAACAAAGTAACTTGAACACTTAAGATTGACTGAGTGATCGATCAATTAGTTAATTGATTAGACTTTGTCAGACAATTCTTCAATTTTTCTTGCATCACAGTATTTCTACTTGAATCACAAAGACGAACAATAGGACAAAGGAAAACAGGAACAAATGTTACCATAACATCACAGTCACAGGACCATAATATAACAATCACAGGAGACTGAACCACTTTAATGCACGCTGTGTTACCCTGACACAACCATCCCAAGAGATAATAGTTAATGTAATAATCATGACCTTGGACCTTTTTTCTCTGGGTTTGAGCTCCGTATGTCTTTTCAAGATTGCCTGGTGCACAAAAAAATTCATCAGTCTAATTTGAAAGAAGTGAACCTTAGATATTCAATGTGATGGTTTTAAGATGAACTTTGTTCAAGACAAGGTTAGCGTTAATTTGATTCATTATTCACATTTGATTACATTTACTAACGTTACTCTACTTTAATACATTCTTCAACATTTGTCCTTTTAAATGTTTTTCGATTTTTCTTACGTTGACGCTGTTTTGCTAATAATCCATCCTTCGTCATGCCCAAACTCATTGATTGCTCTCCACCCTCAAGTGTCAATCAATTCCAAGGAAGAAAACTGAACAAAGACAACCTTACCTTTTTCATGTGACACTATGACTGAAAAACCATGTCTTTAAAAACATGACTTAAAAACCATGACTTAAAAACCATGAATTAAAAACCATGACTTACAGGTAGAGCTGTAGAACTATGAGAAAGCACCAAAAATCCACATAAATGGCAGTTCAATGAAACTTGTGGCTCACTGTCCCATGATGACGTCTAACTAACAATGTTATAAGTTTGTCTCTTAACTGTAGCATGATCTCATTAATGTGATCATGTTTTCATGTGACATGGAGTCTTTAGCCAGCTGTGTGTGTGCAAATGTTTCCAGCTAAACAAAGTGACTGTGTGAGAAACTTACAGCTGCAGCCATGTTTAGAGATTCAGGTGTGACCGGAACACACACTATCAGCTAATACACAGAGAAAAGTTCAGATAAACATGACTTAAACTACTTGAAAGGTGCTTTTGGTTGAATAACTAAATATATTCAAAAGTATAATTTTCCAACTTAAAAAAAAAACATTGACATGAGATATGGATCATTATCAGTTTCCTGTTGGAAACCTTTAATACCCTTTGCTTAATCCATTGCAAAGAGGGTATTTAGTACACAAGATGCTAGTTTACTTGGCAACAAGAGGTTTCAAAACACTGACACAAAATCAGCCTTCTGCTGTATTTTCAAAGTGAGGATTCTGTGGAAATTCACCAACTTTGTGTAAAGATTCACACTGATTAAAATGTTATACAATTATAAAGATGTAATAACTGCACGTTGCAAGTTCAACAACTTTGTACTCATCCATCTGGCAAAAAAAATCAAAATTCACAAAAGGTTCTCTAGATATGAAGGTTACATGTATGTGTTAACTTGTCTGATTAGGAATCACCTAATCTCATAACTTTTCCGCTGACTGGTCCCCTGCTGACCAATGAGGTCGTCCCTAAACTGTGAGGACGTGTTTGGCCGTGTATAAAAGCCAGAAGTGCAGGTCTGGAACTCATCAACCTGATCACACAGCAACCATGAGGTCTCTGGTCTTCATTCTGCTCATCGGAGCTGCTTGTGAGTAAAAATCCTTCTCATCTTTCTCACCCAGAACCCTCCACAACAGACTGTTAAATCATCTTTAATTTGTCATCAATACACTGCATGTAAACTCAGTCAGTATTGAAAATAGAATAGTTTGAATGGCGTTTTTTTTTTTTTTCAGTTGCCACGGAGGACGACAAGATCGTCGGAGGGTATGAGTGCAAGCCCCACTCCCAGCCCCATACAGTGTCTCTGAACTCTGGGTACCACTTCTGCGGTGGCTCCCTGGTCAATTCGAACTGGGTTGTGTCTGCTGCTCACTGTTACAAATCGTGAGTAGTTATTTTCTTTACCAGCATCCCGTTCCTAACATGAATTAACTTTACTGTAAATGCAAAACAAGTTTTTTCTAATGCTTCTCTCTCTCTTTCAGTCGTGTGGAGGTTCGTCTTGGCGAGCACCACATCAAAGTGTCTGAGGGTAGCGAGCAGTTCATCAGCTCTTCCCGTGTCATCAAACATCCCAACTATAACTCCTACAACATCGACAATGACATCATGCTGATCAAGCTGAGCAAGCCCGCCACCCTCAACTCCAAGGTGCAGCCCGTGGCTCTGCCCTCCAGCTGTGCCCCTGCTGGCACCATGTGCAAAGTCTCTGGCTGGGGCAACACCATGAGCTCCTGTGAGTACAGACCTCCATGGTCATGTGATTTGGGCTGTCAGGTAGTCTGTAACTAACTTCACAATATCTACCTATTTCTCCTTGTCTTTCTTACTGTCACCATCACACCTTACAGCTGTTAATGGTGACAAGCTGCAGTGCCTGGACATCCCCATCCTTTCCACCAAGGATTGTGACAGGTCCTACCCTGGCCAGATTACCAATGCCATGTTCTGCGCTGGATACCTGGAGGGAGGCAAGGACTCTTGCCAGGTACTGAGATGACATGAATCAGTAGATGCTGCTGTTGAGCAACTAGTGGTCTCACAACCTTACAAAGTCATGAAGGCACAGAACTTGTGAAGCCAGCTCATGTTCCCTGTTCCTCTTCCTCCTCCTTCCCCCCCCCCCTCTCTCTCTCAGGGTGACTCCGGTGGCCCCGTGGTCTGCAACGGTCAGCTCCAGGGTGTTGTGTCCTGGGGTTACGGCTGTGCCCAGAAGAATCGCCCCGGTGTTTACGCCAAGGTAAGGCTGGATAAATATGTCTTCATGTTGTTTTTTAGATTGTGTAATAAATCCCATGAATTCAGTGGTGGATATTTATAAATATATTTATTGCTGGAGACAATATCAGAAATCTCTATTTGGGGGCCTTGGATAAATAACAATATATATTAGAAAACCGTTGGGATTTAGTATGCAATGAATGCAAATTTTACATGGTTGGACCAAAGGTTAAAACATTAGAAATAATAATAATTTGCTTTCATATTAACACCTGTTACTAACCTGTCTCTTTTCACCTCCAGGTGTGCATCTTCAACGACTGGCTCACAAAGACCATGGCCAGCAACTAAGTCTGATCCCAGGAACAGACCTCCAGCACGATTACATCACTCTAGATGGCGGATTGTTCAACATCTACCCTTTTCTATGGAGTCAATAAAATGTGAAAATCTGAATTTGACTTTGCTGTCTTCAATTGTTCATATTGACAAGTGGGAGAGGCTGCCAGTCACGTATAATAGTAGTCGCACTGTAGTCCGATGCGAGCTAGCCAGCGATTCCCAAAGACACTTACTCGTTTTTCGAACTTGTGGGTTACATTTTTGACGCTCAAGTGACCGACATTTAACCGAGAGCATCCGGTAATATTTCAAAATATTGTTATTAATTATCGTATTTCTTCGGCGGCCCGATAATAATCCCGATAATTATTTAGGGGGGCTGAAGAACATTTTAGGGGGGCGGGGGGAAGTAAGGACATTTAAACCTGGATTTCACGACACAGACCAGTGCGTCCACATCTGTTCGAGTTGCAGTAAATTGCAGATTTTTATCCACAGAAAGTAAATGCATGATTTCTTGTCAATATAAGTGCCGTAAAATAATAACGTTATAGAAGTAATTAATGATGAAAATGACCAAATGTTACATGTCGGCTTGGGTAGTTGTTTTGAAGCTAAATTTGTCAAGGTTTCCTTTCGCCGATGCAACATCAACACCGTAAATTATCAGGGATTATTAAATGTTTAGTGCATAACGTCAAGTAACTGTTTGCATTTGTTCGTATGTTATAAAACATTTTTATAAACTCTCCTTGCATGTATGACCTGTTTAAGTGCATAATTAAGTGGAATCTAAGGCTGTGTCCGAAACCACTCACTCATTCCCTACTCCCTACTCCCTATATAGGGAAATAAATGTAGTGGACTATATAGTGAGCTCAACAGAAAAGAAACTTCGGACACTTCTTTTGGCGCCCGTAATTACGTCATCAATGTCGCATAATTAAAACATACCACATTAATGTCTGAAATAAATAAATATAATTTAGCAGGGACTTTAAGGGATCTAAAATCGACTTACAATAAGTACATTGTTCATGTACATAGTACTTGTCCATTTACGACTGCCTTTTTATTAAATTAGAGTCTTTTGATTACTGTCCTGTACGTTTCATTTTCCGTATTTGGTTTTTTATTTAAGCAGATTTTCATATTGTATTATCTTGGCTCTTTAGTAACAGAGTTACAGAGTAATCGACTGGAATGTTTAAATATATTCTGTTCGTTTAACATTTAGTTTTTCAATGAATGTAGAAAGCCATTTAATTTGCCTTGTTTTAAAATGTGGACTCCAATAAAGAGAATAAACTGGCTCGTGACTGTTGTACTGCTCCACAACTCATTTGTTTTGCGCCTCATCCTTACATCCATCCGCCGAAAGAATAGTCACACCGTTAAAATATATACATTTGTACACAGTCTCCCGTCCATCTGCCATATTTACGTTCCTTTGCCGGTTCGTAACTTTGCCCGGAGAAGTTCTGGCAATGCATGATGGGTTATATTGCTCATGTAGTGACCATCCGATGCTCACTACTTTTCGCGGTGAATTGTGGGATACATTCAGGGCACTATATAGGGATCACCTGGTGATCCCTAACGTTTCGGACACCACTACAAAATGGCGTGATCCCTATATAGTGCCCTATATAGGGGTTAGGGAGTGGTTTCGGACACAGCCCATGTGTGGCAGAGTACATGGCTTATTTTTCTACCTCTGTTGTAGACTACAGTTTATAAACTAAACGAATACGAATAGCTTCTGCACCATCAGTACTTTTATTTTTTGATACTGAGGAAGAAATTTCACATTTAGAAGGGCCCTCTGACCTCCAGATGTAAATGTTGATTCCTGTCTGTCTCCTAAATCCTGTAGATACACATTTGCGTAACACCAGTTGATCAAAGGACGTCTAGTCCCAGTTTGAATGTTAAAAGGTGTGCAGATCACTCTCCAAAGAGTGGTTTGATCACTATGTTCAGGGGTCTCCAATCCTGGTCCTCGAGGGCTGCTGTCCTGACAGTTTTAGATGTTTCCTTGCTCCAGCACACCTGATTCTAATGAAGCGTTGTTATCAAGCTCTGTGGAGGTGTGCTGGAGCAGGAAAACATTTAAGACCGTCAGGACAGCCAGCGGCCCTCGAGGACCAGGATTGGAGACCCCTGACTATGTTAAATGTGCCCCCATCTAATGTCTAGATGGGGATATTAGAGGAGGGCACTGATGGGATCTTTTCTTTTTGGAGCTTGTGATTTGTATATTACAACTGATAATTTTGCTTGTCTATATATATTTTCAGGAAGAGAAGCAGGCTGAGGTCAGACCTGCCAATGTGGACACACCAGTGGAAGGGGTAAGCTTTTTCACAGTATCTATTGGTCAGATACCGTTGGTGCAGCAGCTATGATATCATTTTTTTTCTTTTCCATAGGACTCAATTGAAGTTCCCATTCTTCACAATTAAAGACATGCAGCAGAGTGGACCTGCAACCTACCATCCTTCATGGACCTGAGGTGATTGTGGCCGGCTCCTCCCACCCAGGACACCCTCTACTTCAGCTGCTCCCGTCTGGCAGGAGGCTGCGGTCCACCAGGACAAAAACCTCTCGCCATAAGAACAGCTTCTACCCTTTCGGCCATTGCACTCTTCGATAGGGCCAAGGACTCGGAATTACTTTGCCACAAACTCCAACACCCCCATCCAGCATCCCACTGCACATGCCACTTTTGCACAAAACACCTCAAAACCCCTTTTGACACATGAAAATAACTTGCTGTGTTTGCACCACTGTTCTGCAATGCTGTGTATATACCCCCCTGACATTGTATTACATTATGTTCTTATCATGTTACATACATGTTCTATGTTGCTCTTCCCTGCTAATGTAAATTCTGTGTTTGTTTAACTTGCATATCCTTTAAAACAGATTCTGATTCTGATTATGAGTGGGTTGATTTTAAGAACTGTTCTCTGTCAGAGTGGACCTGCCTGGCATCCTGGGCATGGGGGAAGAGAACAAGGCTAAGGAAGGTTGGGAGGGTGTGGAATGACCTAGAAAAGCAAACGATCCTGGAGCCCTTCAAGTTCACATTTCACAACAAAGAGAGATGTTGCAATTCTGTGCAGAAATAATGGACCAAAGAAAATATTTGGCCTATTCTGAATGTCAAACAGATGAATGAGTTTATTGTATGCGAGAATAAAGTCTAATAATGTTGTGACTTGGTGTGTTTTACATCACTGATCATTTAATTATTGGCTTGGATTACCCTGTAGATATCAGAAGAACATAATTGGCATAGATATAGAGCCAAACATGAAAAACAGCAGTGCAATAAGGTTCAATGACAATTTATTATTAATATAATGAAAAGGCAGTGAAGTATTGTATAGTACACAATAAAATGTATAGGCGTATGACGTCTTACGAAATGTAGGCTGATGAATACGAGTCATAACTTGCACTGAGCTATGTTATTCCTAACCTCCATTGTTTTCAGTGCAGCATTTTGACCGTATCTTTTCACGATCCTCAGCTTTGTAGTAGGCTACAAATACACTATTGAGCCCCGAGTCATATCACCCACCGTTTATTTTTCGTAATGACTAAGTTGTAAAATTACGCAGTGCAGTGTGTATTAGTCTGGCTTCTTGTCTAAAGTTTACTACATGAATATGATATAACGATTTAAACTATAGACAAGGAATTAATAGATTTAACGTAATTTAATGTGTTTACTAATTAATGCATTTGGGAGGAAAACCGGAAATACGCTTTTATATGCATTTGCGCTTTCATTTTGAAATGTTGCGCTTTTATTTTGAAATTCACTTCCTGCCCTATTGTGGAGCTGCCATACCCCATTGTGGAGGTCAAGCCCCGGGTCTGCCTCTCAGCAGACCGATTTTTCCCGGTGGCCACTCGTGGTATCGCAACAGAAAAGCCTGTAAAAAGGTTCTCAGGACACCTACAGCTGTAACCACTATTCATTGCAAATCTTTTTATTCCATATTTTTAAGTCATGGACTTTTAAACCGTCAAAAATTGTTCTAAAGGCCAGAAAAGCCCCCACAAAGTCTTATTCTTATGGTGACGTCACAGCTGTGCGCCTACACTCCCATGCGCGGTCCCGCTGTGTCTCGGGAACATCACACTGTACAGCCACTCTGTCGCAAGTCTGTTGTTTTTGTTATGTTATGTTCGTTATATTGTAAATACCGTATTTTTCGGACTATAGGGCGCACTTAAAAGCCTTTATTTTTCTCCGAAAACGACACTGCGCTTTATAATCCGAAGCGCTTTATGTATGGATTAATTATTTTGTTTACTGACCTCTATGCGATTTTTGTGTGGTACAAGGCACTAAATAAAAATGTTTTATTAAGACTTTTGTAAACTACAAAGCCGCACCGCTTGCAGTATTACGGCTACCGTAACCAGGAGTGTCGCGGAGTAATACATACTGTGCTTCACCATAATATTATTCGACTGATTTATCTGTTTTTTTTTCCGCTTAATGCGCTTTATAGTCCGGTGTGCTTTATATATGAAAAAAGATAGAAAATAGACCATTCATTGACAGTGCGTTTTATAATCCAGTGCGCCCTATAGTGCAAAAAAAATGTTAGTTAATGTTCAGTAAAATCACATTATTACTTTGAAAAGTTTTAACTTATTTCATTATAAAGCCTTGCATAGGAACAACTAATTATGTTAAATACACCACACAACGGAATTTGTATTTGTTTATTCAGTAGCATTTGGCTCAGTATAGGTTCTAACATCTCACTACAGGAGAAAGGCTAGGAATTACACTTAATGTCCAGGAGCTCTTTCCATGACTCAGGTAATATCCAAACTATATAACGTAGCTGTAAAAGAAACAGAGAAGCTGCACAACGCTTAATAAGAAAGACTTGCCTGTTTGAATGTGCCGATATAGCCTATAAAACGATAAGAACTTTAAACTTAATCTGACAAGAAGTGTAGGCTACATCACATACGGGATCATTGATAGACGAAACAGATTTGACTACTGGCATTTGGTTGATAAATATGACAGCTTGTGGAGAATACCTTATTTTTAATTTTAGATTAACCTTAATAAAGACTCGTTAATTACCGAATGTTACAAATCTTCTTAACGTCAAAGTTTACTTTCATCAACAAATTATCAGGGATTATTAAACGTTTGCATTTGTATGTAACGTTACAAAACATTTTTGTAAACTCTCCTTGCATTAGCTGTTATCATGGTTTATTAAATGTATAGGGCATAACGTTAAGTCACTTTTCGCATTTGTTTGTGTGTAACGTTATAATTTTTTGTAAACTCTCCTTGCATTAGCTGGGTATCGTCAAAAAATTCGATTAGATTCTATTTAATGTCATTACACAGGTACAAGTACAGGTTAACGAAATACAGTTAGCATCCAACCAGAAGTGCAAAGCAGTTATTACAACAGAATATTATTGTATACTCTGTTACTCTGTGTAATTTATGTTTAATACTGTAGCACAGTGATACTCATTGCGCGGCTCGCGAGCCACATGCGGCTCGTCAAGCTTTAATTGGTGGCTCGCACTGGCATACTATCTTATAACAATATGGTAACACAACCCAAAAAAAAAATATATATATATATACAGTATATATATATATAAATTAAGTTTTTTTTTTTTTTTTGAACTATATATTTTTTTGGGAAATGTTTATGAACACATTCTTATTCTGTACATACATGTTAGAAAACATATCCATAGTTTTTTGTCGTTTTTTGTTTACATACACATACTGCACGAACAACAGTATCCCACCCGCCCCACCCTCTTGAACTAGTAGTACACACACTTAGACTAACAAAAAGAAGAAAATAGAAAAGTAAATACAGTAAAAGTTATAAATACAATAGTAGGCAAGGTCATCATACTCAGTCGTGCCAAGTGTCACCATGAACCTGTTCACACGCATATTCACCACCACCCTACATTGTAGGCCGAGATGCCAGCATCAATCCACACCGTAATTTCACAGACAAGGTATCATGCATACATACGGTACTCTTATCCAAAAAATAAATAAAAATAAAAATAAAACTGTATCAATATTGCTATAGGGTATCAGGTATAGTCTTGAGGTTCCCTATGTATTTCAAAATCGGATCCCAGGTGGAGTAGAATTTGTCCCTTGACCCCCTAAGCGAGTATTTAATTTTCTCTAATTGCATAAAGTGCATAAAGTCACACATCCACAAAGATGCTTTGGGAGGCTTTTTTGATTTCCAATGTAGTAATATTCTCCTGCGTGCAAGCAGAGTCACAAAGGCCAATACGTTTTTATAATCGTTTCTTACTGTAGAGTGTCTACGATCTGTGATACCAAATATAGCTGCTGCCGCATTTGGTTGGAAGTCTGTATTGAGCGCCTCAGATATTATTTTAAAAATCATAGACCAGTAGGAGACCAGAGCAGGGCAAGACCAGAACATATGGGTTAAATTGGCAGGGGTGTGGTGGCATCTGTTACAACTAGCATCAGAATCAGGATATATTTTAGCCAATCTTGCTTTGGAGAAGTGAGTCCGGTGTAAAACTTTAAACTGTATTATACTTAATTTTGCACAAGAAGTGCTGTTATTCACTCTTAGTAAAGCACAGTCCCACATGTCGTCTTCCATGTCCCCCCCCAATTCATCCGCCCAGTCCGCTCTTATCTTTGCGATGGTTATGGTTTTAAAAGAAGCTATACAGTCATGTAGTCTAGAAATCAGCCCTTTCGAGTTGAATGGGGATTCTAGCAGAGCATCCAAGCCTGACACTGAAGCTGCATGTGGGAAGTTGGGGTCATGGCTCATGAGGAAGTGGCGTACTTGAAAATATCGAAACAGGCTAGATCGAGGGAGGCCAATTTTTTTTTATAGGTCATTAAAGCTGGCAAATACACAATTTATGTACATATCTTTAAATTTAGAGATGCCTTGTCTCCGCCAAAAAGAGAATGTAGCATCTAATTTAGCTGGGGGGAATAGATGGTTGTTGCATATAGGGCTTAAGCCAAGAGTTTGTTTGAAACCAAAGAACCTTCTCATTTGAAACCAGATCTTCAAAGTATTGATGACCATTGGGTTGTTTGTGAACTGAGCAGTAGACACGGGAAGACCGGAAGTGACCAGAGCCGTGAGAGACGCAGAGATGCATGATGTAGCTTCATACTGGCACCAGTCTGTATCCGGAGTATGAAGCCAAAACAGTATTTTTTGAACATTTGCAGCCCAGTAATAGTAGAAAAGATTAGGAAGAGCTAAGCCTCCCTGTAATTTAGGCCTCTGAAAAATTAAGTAATTTTCTGCGGTCTGGCGTGAATACGGCCGCCAAACCCGCGCGCCTTTACGCACCAAGCGGGGATTGACGAGGGACTGCAGGCAGGTGCCTCTCCCATTTTTCGATACTGTATTCAGTTTATATTAATACATCCATGGTGGAGGTCTGCAGCCAGGTGCCTCTCACTTCCCCTACCTACCTCTGGGGAAATGTCCTTGGACTTGCTGTAAATCGCTCTAGAGCGTCTGCTAAATGTAAATGTACTATATCAATTCAGCCTCTCGGATATGATACATCGAAAACTGACTTAAATTGTGACGAATATTTTGCCTTAAATGCCGTGTCGGCTTTATTGCACTTTAATATATGGGGTTAGGGTTATATATAGGGTAATATATGTTTTAAGTAAAAAGGTTTTGAAGTTTACGTAAATAAATAAAGTATTGTATTTTACAGTGGTTCGGGCCCGTGTCTTACTGGGAATGTATTTATTAATATTGTACAGTTTATTTGTCTATTTTATTTCAAGGCGGAACCATTATACTAAATCAGATACCCAGCCGGTATACTTATTTAGCTGTACAGTCAAAGTCAACCAGTGTTAAAGAAACAGGGTTTGTGTAGATATCTTCGACCTCGAGGATAAGAGCTACTAACGTTAATTTAACATTTTTTATGCCACAGTAACAAACGAGTATTTGAAGAGAAGTCCGTCCTTCTAGCCCACCTTTCGGCAAGATGCGCCTTACTTTGCAGATGTTCATTTCCCATGGGAGAGTTGCCCGTAGAATGGGTCTCGGTCCCGAGTCTCGTATCAACATGTTACGGAACATTCTAACGGGACTCGTGCGGCACGAGCGTATAGAGACCACGCTGGGGCGCGCGGACGAAGTTCGGTTCTACGCGGAAAAGGTGCGACCTGTTAAGTTAGGTAGAGAGCTGGCTAGGCTAACTAAGGAGCCATGCACTGCAGACGTTAGGCTACCAATGTGTTTCTTAGCTTGATAAAGCTAATGCTGTTTGCATGATTATCTATTGATGTTTTCTAGTTGATCGACTATGCAAAGAAGGGAGACACTGATGAGAAAGCAATGAAGATGGCCAGCTTTTGGCTCACGGTAAGTGTTCGCTAGCAAGCCTTTTAGAGTATTTTTTATGAACGCAAGCTGTTGTGTCGAGTTAATGAACTGTTGTCTTTCCGCTGTCCCATCTATGTGGACACAAGGAAAAAGATCTTGTACCAAAGCTCTTCAAGGTTCTGGGTCCTCGATTTGAAACTCAGAAGAAAGACTACACGCGGATTGCTCGCATTCCTAACAGGGAGAACCTGGACCGGGCCAAAATGGCCGTTCTGGAGTACAGAGGAAACCCCTTCCCACCACTGTATCCAGTCAGAAAAACCAGTGAACTAAACCTTATCAACCAGCTGCTGAAAGGCTACAGAGAGGACAAGGCACAGAAGACATCAGTGAAAACCTGACCATCAAACCCTGCTGTCTGTTCATGCTGACTAGTGTCTTCCATGTGTATTTATATGAAAATTTTATAAAAAAAATAAAATTTTCTTGAAGTTTTCTTGACTGTTCACTTAATGCATTTTAAACATAGCAAGATAGAGTTGGATGGAGTATGTACAGTGCTGTGAACAAGTGTTTGCCCCCTTCCTGATTCCTTATCTTTTTGCATGTTTGACACACCTACATATTTAAAATCAAAACGAATTTAAATATAAGACAAGGATAACACAAAATCCAGTTTGTAAATGAAGGTTTTTATTAAGTGGAATTTTTTCTTCTTCCAAACCTACATGGCTCAGTGTGAAAAAGTGATTGTTCCCTAAACCTAATAACTGGTTGGGTCACTTTGATACTGCAATCAAGCATTTGCAGCAACTTGGAGTCTTTTACAGCGCTGTGAAGGAATTTTGACCCACAAATCTTTGCAGAATTGTTGCAATTCAGCCACATGGGAGTGTTCAAGCATGAACCGCCTTTTTAAGGTGCCATCTCGATAGGCTTCAGGTCAGGACTTTGACTAGGCCACTCCAAAGTCTTCATTTCGTTTTTCTTCAGCCATTCTGATGTGGACTTGCTGGTGTGTTTTGGATCATTGTCCTGCTGCACAACCCAAGTTTGCTTCAGCTTGAGGTTACGAACAGACGGCCGGACGTTCTCCTTCAAGTTCTTTTGGTAGACAGCAGAATTCTTGGTTCCATTTATCACAGCAAGTCTTCCAGGTCCTGAAGCAGCAAAACAGCCCCAGACCATCACACCACCACCATATTTTACTGTTAGTATGTGTTCTTTTTCTGAAATGCGGTGTTACTTTTACACCAGATGTAATGGGACATACACCTTCCAAAAAGTTAAACATTTGTCTCGTCAGTCCAGAGTTTTTTTTCCAAAAGTCTTGGGGATCATCAAGATGTTTTCTGGCAAAAATTAGACAAGCCTTAATGTTCTTTTTGCTCAGCAGTGGTTTTCATCTGGGAACTCTGCCATGCAGGCCATTTTTGCCCAGTCTTTCTTATGGTGGAGCCATGACCTTAAAAGTCAGGCCTGCAGTTATTTGGATGTTGTTGTGGGGTCTTTTGTGACCTTTTGGATGAGTAGTTGCTGCGCTCTTGGGGTAATTTTGGTCGTCCGGCCACTCCTGGGAAGGTTCACCACTGGTCCATGTTTTTGCCATTTGTGGGTAATGGCTCTCACTGTGGTTCAGAGATATTTCTAGGATTGAAAGAAAGGGGGGGGGGGCTTAGCCCCTAGCATTTTCTGTTGGGAAGGGAGAGTACACTGTAGTCCGATGAAAGACGTGCGTTTTTTACTCGTTTTCGAACTTGTGGGTAACATTTCTTACGCTCGAGTGCATCCGGTAATTTTTTTACATAAAATATTGTTATTAATTATCGTATTTCTTCCCGTTAATTATTTAGGGGGGCTGAAGAACATTTTAGGGGGGCTAACAACGCCCCTGCTGTGGTTCCCTGGAGTCCCAAAGCTTTAGAAATGGCTTAATATCCTTTTCCAGACTGATAGATCTCAAATATGTCTAGCTGTCTAGCTTTTAAGAATCTTTTGGTTTACTTCAAATTGTCAGGCATGTCCTATTTAAGTGATTTCTTGATCGAGAACAGTGGCAGTAATCAGGCCTGGGTGTGGCTAGAGAAATTGAACTCAGGTGTGATAAACCACAGTTAAGTTGTGTTTTAACAGGGCCATGTAGGTTTGGATAAAAACCTTAATTTAAAAACTGCATTTTGTGTTTACTTGTGTTATCTTTGACTAATATTTACATTTGTTTGATGATCTTAAACATTTAAGTGTGACAAACATGCAAATCAGGAAGGGGTCAAACACATTTTCACACCACTGTACATCTTAAAATGGAAAATTTGGAGTCCATGTCCTGGTCATAATTTGACAGCCTTGTAGTAGATTTGGTGGTCTGGGCTGGTGGACATTGTTGATTTTGTATACAATTATGCTGATGTTGGTTGATAAATTATCAAAAGGCTTTTTGCCTTTCTTGTATGCAAGTATAGTAGCCTGTAAAGTATTCATTTGAAAGTAACTTATTTAACGCTATTTAGTGCATGGTATTATTCAGTGTTTGAGTAATTATTCGAGAAACAAACAAGGTTTTAACAAAACTGACCAATTTTATTTTTTGGCAAAAAGTATATGTACAGCGTATACAGGATATCTTCGTTTGACACCAATAAAATGCATTTAATCTGAACAATGTTTCTGTGATGTGCTCTTAATCATATCTGAGTTGCCTACCAAAGCTGTGCTATCATTTCATGCATACACAATCCCTTTCCATCTTCCACATGTGTATGTGTGTGTGTTGTTTGTGTGTGTGTTGTGTGTGTGTGTGTGCCCACGCACCTCTAATGTTGTAAACCTGTCATCCATGTACATTAGATCAGATCAGTCATCATGCAAACTGAATGAGTGGAACCATCTTAGAAGAATGGGAGTCAGTTGTCTACTTATTACATCAGCCTATGCAGTCAAGTCATGATAATAATCCATGAGCAACAATGGACTACAGCGACTACAATGCCAAACTCTTACATAAGACAGACCCATTAGAACAACAGAACACACATCATACCACAGTTAGTGCTCTACTTCAAGTACCATTCTGTTTTACAGTCTGAATAAAACTTGTTATCCTATGTTCCTACAGTACTGTATGTACACAACATATATTGTTTGTACTGTCACAATAAATTCCCAGAAAAAAAAAACCTGGCGAAGACAACAGGAAGTTATTGATTAAAAACAGCAAGAAACGATCAACCACCATTTTTTCTGACTCGAAGACACTGAGGTTTGCAAGCTTCATATTTAACTGAACCCAACCCAACAGACTGTACCCAAAAAAGACATTAAGCGAGGTCCCAGTCATGCAGATATAGGCGATGAAATATATTAAGACTTAAGTGAACGGCTCTCCTGTCGTTTCAATATTATCCAACCACAATTGGTTTGAGAGTTAAAAAAAAGCAAAGCTTAGCAAGGTTAATGTTCCATTCTTCAATATCTGATCTTGACTCAGCTTGTACATTAGTGTGAGTATAACTACAGGTATTGCACTTTTGGATGCATCTGGACTATAATGCCATGTGTTATGGTAACTGTAAGTCCAGCTGCCCCTTTAAATGTCTCAGAAAACAGACACTCTGCAGTGAGGAACATTAAGACTTCAATGCAGAACAAAGAAAATTTAGAATCTAAAACATGACTGATTCCATCAGTAGGAACTCCTTTACATATTTATGGTTACACAACGGCTTGTGTCCATGTTGTACACTGGCTGTCTGGCTGTCTAAGAGAGATCTGTCAATGATGGACGCTGGAATTAAAAGGACGATGTGTATAAAGATGTGCGCTTTAAAGTTCAAATCATTTCAGTCCTTGTTGTCTGATGCAGTCGTACATTCACAAAGTGTTAACTGATTAGAACAACAGTTCAGAACACGTATAGTTACAACCAGTTAAAACTCAACTGAGATGGGAAATGTACAGTTTCAAACTTCAACAAACAAAAGCTGAGTTTGAACAACAGATTTTCCCCAAATTGTTGCATGATTTTCTTTTTTTTGCCAGGTATGTATGTGATACAAAAGTTGTGTTACAAGTGCACACATTGTATGGTAACATGGAGGAACAGTTTTCCAAGTGTAATGAAGGCGGGCGCAGTACAAACATGCTTGTTTTCCTACCTCAAAGACATCCACAGTACACTTGACATTGCACACTTAAATGTCCTGTCTAACCCCATGAGTATATAAACAAACCTAACGTATTCTATATAGGGAGTAAATATCTATGCGTTATCAAAATATCTCAAACGTTAAAAAAAGGTTTGACTTTGCATGAAGGGAGTGAATACTCTGGTACAGGGTCATGGCAGCAGAATTTCAATGGTCACAGCACCACTTGGAATTCAACAATGTGGAAGAAAAAATAAAATAAAAACATCTATTGCGCAATAGAAATATTTGCAACAACTTAAAGTACAAGTACTTCGCGTCGGGTATTTACCCCTTGGCTCTTCCAGCGATGCCTTATAAATTCTTAAAACAAAAATGTTCATAGGAGCTTTGTTCAGTCCCCTTGTGCATGCCTGTCACTATTGCTCAGTCTACGCCCATTTTGTCATCTCTCCCTGTGCTCACGCAGGTCTGCATCAAACATTTATTGCTTTTTTTTCTTTTTTTAATCTTTTTTTTTCTTCTTTTTTTTTAGCACTCTAACTCCTATCCTATTCCTTCCCCACTGTTACTCTTCTTCGTTTCTCACTATACTCCCCTGTCTTCCTCCCACTTCCTGTATCAGCCTTTCCCTTCCTATTGGTCTACCTCATGCCTTTGACCCCACCCCGAGCCCACCCTGCATGCTGAAGTACTCAGTGAAGGAGGGGAGTCGTGGGGGGGGTGGCGGGGAGGGGCTAGAGAAGCGGGGAGGCACAGGGGCCGGGGCCGGGGGGAGCGTAGACGCCAGGTCGGCCGTGGTGGTGATGATCTTTTGCTCGCTGTTCCTCGGCACCTCCTGTCCCTTCCGGGCCACCGTCTCGTCTACTGTCTTCACCGGGCCCTGGAGGAGGAGGAAGAGGATGGAGAGGGAGGTTCAGAGGGAAAGGTCAAGGTGCACCGTCGCTGTCAGCACCTGGCAGGGAGGCTGTGGTCAGTAACTGGCAGGGAGGCTGTGGTCAGCACCTGGCAGGGAGGCTGTGGACAGCACCTGGCAGGGAGGCTGTGGACAGCACCTGGCAGGGAGGCTGTAGTCAGTAACTGGCAGGGAGGCTGTGGTCAGTAACTGGCAGGGAGGCTGTGGTCAGTAACTGGCAGGGAGGCTGTGGTCAGTAACTGGCAGGGAGGCTGTGGTCAGTAACTAGCAGGGAGGCTGTGGTCAGTAACTGGCAGGGAGGCTGTGGTCAGTAAGTGGCAGGGAGGCTGTGGTCAGTAACTGGCAGGGAGGCTGTGGTCAGTAACTGGCAGGGAGGCTGTGGTCAGTAACTGGCAGGGAGGCTGTGGTCAGTAACTGGCAGGGAGGCTGTGGTCAGTAACTAGCAGGGAGGCTGTGGTCAGTAACTGGCAGGGAGGCTGTGGTCAGTAAGTGGCAGGGAGGCTGTGGTCAGTAACTGGCAGGGAGGCTGTGGTCAGTAACTGGCAGGGAGGCTGTGGTCAGTAACTGGCACCTTCCTGTGTCCCTGTGTCTGTTTAATCAGACCTGCCTGCCAACATGACCTCAGGCCCTCAGAGGTCTCACACTCACCGATTGGATGGAGAACAGCTCCGTAAAGTTGGGCTGGGAGTCGCCCAGAAAGGAGCTGTTGCCGTAGGCATGATGGGGGAAGCTCTCTCCAGGCACTCCTCCCCCTTTCGGACTGGACAGAAGAATGCCTATCTGGGACGTCCTCACGTGGTACGGGAAGTTCTTATTGGCCGCCGAAGGTCGAGTGATAGCCTATGGGGAGAGCAGGGGGAAAGCAAAAGGATTGTGAAGGTATAACAGAATGTTTTGGTTTCGAAATTTCTCTGAGAGTGCGTAAACATCCATATCTAGCTGTTACTCAGTGTAGCTCACATTTTGTGGGAGTGCTGAATATAAAGGAAGAACACAGTTCAGTAAGATGCCTAAAAAAGGTGACAATCTAGGGTGTGTTAATCAAATCCAGCAGTCCAACAGTCACTGGGATGGTCCAGGTGACAATACAGGTACTTAATTATTTTAATTACTTTAAAAGAACAAGGAGACGACTCATGAGGAATTAATCATGGGTAATGAACAGACAGGCGAGGGCCAACAAAGACACTGCATGTGCGTCTGTCTGTGTGTGTGTGTGTGTGTGTCTGTGACATTTTAGCAAGTGAGCGTGTTTCTGAAGCGTTTGTGTCTCAGAAGAGGAAGGTGGGAGCTGTGAACAAGGATGGTGAAGGACACAGATATGTGAGTCATTAGCAGGAACAGAGGGTGTGTGTGTGAGAGAGAGAGAGAGAGGACGTGGCGCACTAACCAGGAACACTATGTGGGCGTAGAGGTGTATGCCAAGCTGAATGCCATTGACGATCTTCTCCCGAGCCCATCGAGGGATGCCAAAGTTGGCGATCAAAGCCATGACTGGCACTGCGAAAAACCTTAGAGGTAGAAAAATTATGATAAAGAGAAAACAGAGGGAGGGAGAAGGAAAGAGAAAGGGAGAAAGAGGGAGAGAGAGAGGACGATAGAGAGAGAAAGAGAGAGAGGACGATAGAGAGAGAGAGAGAGAGAGAGAGAGAGAGAGAGAGAGAGAGAGAGAGAGAGAGAGAGAGAGAGAGAGAGAGAGAGAGAGAGAGAGGGAAATTAGACACAGGCAGAGAGATTGTCCGTTCACTCCTTATTGTAATGAAGTAAAGGCTAGACACTATTGAAGTACTGATAACGTACAATAACTTGACTATATGTCACTGATGAATTATTCATGGCAACAGCCACCACACCTAACTTAACTCACACATAACAATCACTTACCTTATACGTATATTATTTGACTATTTTATACTCTTAGATCCTGATCTTCATATTATTCTTGTATATTTGTATTTTTTATATTTTAAAATACTACTACTCTGCTTTACTGTACCCTGCTGTTGTTGCAAACTGCAATTTTCCCCACTGCGGGACAAATAAAGGATAATCTTATTTTATCTGTGAGGAGGTTGGTAAGTAAAGAGAGGGGGTGGTAGGGGGAGAGTGGGAGAGGTAGGGAGAGAGAGGGAGTGGTGGGGAGAGAGTGAGACAGGTAGAGAGACAGAGGGAGAGATTAGGGAGACAGAGGGAGGGGTAGGGAGGGAGAGGGAGTGGTAGGGGGGCTCACCAGAGGGTGTATGCAGTGAAGAAGGGGATGTAGAAAGGCTGTTTCTCAGGATAGTGTTTGAGGGAGACCAGAACAGCGTAGCAGAACCACACGTAGGCCAGCAGCTGAAGACCCATCAGCCCATAACCTGCCGGGCTGTCGTACGCATACAGCACCTCACCTGGGTCAAAGAACTGGGACACACACACACATGCACACACAAACACATGCACATCTTGCAGTCAAAATCAAAAAACCAACCACCTTTTCACAATAACAAAGGACGAGCCCTCTGTGTCTATTTTGATTACTGACAGTCATGCATTACACTTTATCAAAACCTTAATGAAGCAGAACAGTTTCATCAGATAATTTGCTTCAGAAGTGTCAAAATATGAGTTCTGCTTGTACTTTAGCTGACATAATTAGAATGACAAATGACCAGGTCAAGGGAATGACAGGGCCTGTGTGTGTGTGGGAGTTTTTCTGCCCTTGTCAACTGTGTCCTAGCAAACTTGTGTACGAGTGCGTGTGCCTATGGGCGTGTTTTTGTGTGTAATTTGTGTGTGTATGCGTGTTGGCATGTGTGTTGCCTTTACTATTCCTACAACTGGGTAATGGTTAGACACTCTGTATCTGCAGGCAGTGCATCGAGTTTCAGCCCGTCTGGATAGCATGGACAGAGTAACACTGTCCACTGGCCTGCATTATGGATAGGAGTGAGGATTCCACCTCCTACCTACAGACCCTGGTCCCACCTGCCCTCCACCAGCTGGAAATACATGTATTGTTGGGTATAGCATGTAGTGTGATTGGTCGCCTGTTTCCTGTCAGGGGGTGTGGCTTGGGTGCTGGATCTTTACCTCGGCTTCGTAGATGAAGAGTATGACGTAAGTGATGGTGTAGACTGTCATGTAGATGGACAGCTTGACAGAGCCACTGTGACTGATCCGTGCCCTGATACAGCGACACACACAGACACACAAACACACACACACAGGGGAAGAGTTTGTAAAGCTAGTTTAAAGAGTTTGTAGATCCTGGTGTGGGCAGAAAGGAAGTGAACTAAAAGGCTGTTTCTGTTTCTTTAAACTAGGGCGCGGACAGCCAATCAGCTGCATCTCTGCCAATGACCTGGACGAGAGACGTCGCTCTGTCAAACTAAACGGACAGGGAGAAGCAGAGCTGAGAGGCTCTGTCATCACAGTCTGGGAGATGGGGGACGTTTTTATTCGGTGTCATAGCCTAGCAAAGATAGCAGCGGTTATACTAAGTGACAAGGCAAAAGCGAGGGAGAGATGTTAGGCGCGGGGACAGCTGGGGCTGCCCTTAGGCCCGGAGGTGAGACACACCGTTTGAGATGAGAGATACACAGATATGCGCAAACACACACACACACCGACCTGGTGACAGTGAAGCCTTTTCCCAGCAGAACGAGCATCAGTAAGAACACCAAGAAACTGACAGAGAACAGTAATTTCCCTGTGGAGAGAGATAGAGATAGAGAGATAGGGAGAGAGAGAGAGAGAGAGGGAGAGAGGGAGAGAGAGAGGGAGAGAGAGGGAGAGAGTGAGAGGGAGAGAGGGAGGGCAAAAAATGAGAACTTCTCCCACAGAGACTGAAAGACAGGTTACTGTAAGTAGGTTAAAATGTCTGAATTGGTAACGCTGGGTAAATCGAAAAACAGGTCATGTCAGACACATGCGCAGAGTCAGTCACACACACACACACACACAAATGTACCGGTACTCCTATCCACAATATATTCCATGTGATGTTCATGTTGAATCTACCCAGTGGTTTGGCTCTCTAACTCACCCAGTATCTTCAGACTGCCATTGCCCACCCCATCTCTGGCATACAGGCCCCAGTAGATGCAGTGGAACAGCAGACTGCACACTGCAGATGAAAGGACAGCAGTCAGGGAACAGACACTTCTGAACTGCTGAAAAGCTGTGAAACTATGCTAAGCTACAGGGCTTTAGTCATTACTATGCTTATATCAATGTTCTTCACAATTTGAGGACTTTCAGGCAGTAGCAAATATAGTGCTTGAGGAATCTGTGTGTGTGAGAGAGACAGAGACAGAGAGAGAGAAAGAGAGATAGAGACAGAGAGCAAGACAGAGAGACAGAGAGAGAGACAGAGAGAGAGACAGAGAGACAGACAGAGGTGGAGTTATGAGCCTCACCCTCTACACCTGCCGCAGTCATAAACATCTTATAGGTCGTATGCAGAAGCTGTCGTCCCTTCAGATGATCTAGAGGCACAAGAGAAGGAACGAGGAGCGAGGGATGAAAGAAGAATACAAAAAGAGGAGAGGCAACCGAGGAAGATGAAAGAAAAGAGGGGAAAGGAGCGTAAATAAGAGGAGACGTGTGGGCCAGAACAGGTGTAGAGGGAGTGAACAAAGGATGAAGAGAGGGAGGGGGGAGGGAGAGAAGCATAAGGATGTGGCCTACTTGCAGCAGGCATGTCTATATGTACAGACACTGTGCCTATGTGCACTCCCTACCTCCCTCTCTCTCCCCTTCACCATCCCTCCCTACCTCCCTCTCTCTCTCCCCATCACCTTCCTTCCCTCCCTCCCTACCTCCCTCCCTCTCCCCTTCACCATCCCTCCCTACCGCCCTCTCTTTGTCTCCCTCTCTCTCCCCTTCTCCCTCCCTCCCTCTCTTTCCCACTCTCTCTCTCTCTCTCTTCCCTCCCTACATCCCTCTCTCTACCCTGCACCTTCTCTCCCTCCCTCCCTCTCTCTCCCACTCCCTCCCTCCAGAGAGTTGTCCAGCATTGTACCTCAGTCACACCAACATCCTCGTTTCCCTGCAGGCCTTTTCTGCTCTTCAGCTGCCACTGTCTGTCAAGCAGAGCTGAGCCCCCCCCCCACCCCCCCACCCCCCAGCCCCCCGACCCCCCACCCCCCACCCCCCTCCAGTGATCCAGGGGCTGAACACAGGAACGTACTCTGGCCCTCTCTGAAACAAGCACTCCCGCCACAACGCCCTGGCTGCCAGTTAGGCCCTTACTAATCCTCTCTCCCTGGGAAGACAAAAGGCCGGGGGGGTTTCGAGGATGAGCCCCCATATGTGGGAAAGACACTTACACGCAAAGTAACAGGAGAGGAGGAAGACAGCGATGAAGATGACCAAGAAGGTGATGTCTGTCTCCAGAATCCCTGGGAAGGTCCATTAAAGAGGATGAGGAACAGAAAATGGAGAGGAAGCACAAAAAGGTGTTGGAATTATTAAAGGAGCTGAACATGCCTATTTCTATACTACAGCTCCCATTATCCCCCCCCCTCCCCATTACCTTCTTTTTACCCCTCTTAGTAAGCTCATCCATGCTTTTTAATTCATCCACGGCCCTTACCTTCATTATTACAATTTGTTCAATTCAATATACTTTATTGGCCGTGCAAAGTAGTGTTGTCCAGTCTATTAGCCATCGTTTTATTAACATCTCTGTAGTCACGCTCACCAAACTCGTCTGCAGAGAAATGCTGGGTCCAAAAAGACTGGCCATTTGTCAGCTTCATCTCGTATTCCAGCTGCAAGCCATCCCCCTGAAAGAGAGGGAGAGGGGAATAGAGTGGGAGAGAGGGAAAGGGAGGGAGCAGGATGGAGGGAGGGAGAAAGGGGGGAGAGAGAAAAAGGTATAGAGGGGGGAGAGGGGGAGATAAGGGAGAGGGAGAAAGAGAGAGAGGGAAGGAGAGGGGTTGAGAGAGGGACGGAGAGGGGGAGGGAGAGGGAGAGAGAGAGGGGAAGAGGGAGAGCGAGGGAGGGAGAGGGGGAGAGAGAGGGGAGGAGGGAGATGGGGTTGCGAGAGCAAAAGAGAGATAGAGAGGAGATTGAGAGACGGTGTGTGGCAGAAAGAGCTCATTTCACAGAGAGCAGTTCAAAGCCTGCGGACTTTCAGTTGCTGTGGCGAGGTGTGTGTGCATGTGTGTGTGTGTGTGTGTGGGGGGGGGGGTGCGTGAGCGGGCAGGGGGTAGCCTTTGATTCCTTTTGGCAGTCAGGACTCCATCTCAGTCCTTCCATCAAAAAGGTTGGAGCAAGTACTGAGCGGAGCCTGTCATAAAATCAATACTGCCAACGAAAGCACATACAGCGAGTTGAACAGAGAGGGAGGGATAGATAGATGGATGGACAGAAGGATAGATGGATGGATAGATGGACAGATGGATAGATAGATAGACAGATAGATAGATAGATTGATAGATAGACAGAGTGACAGTCAGAGTGAGAGAGGGAGTGAAAATGTGGGTGTAGAGGCAAGAACAACAGTAAATAGAGGAGGGAGTGGAGAGACAGAGGAAGCAGAGGAGGAAATGTAAGAGCAGAAAGAGTAAAACATGAATAAACAGCAGACAGTGATCAAACAGAAGACAGTGAAAGGGAGGTGGGGAGGGAGGGAGGGATCGGGGTCAAAGATCAAGACGGCGTGTGGAAAAGTGAGGATAAGAGAGAGCGAGGAAGAGGAAAGAGAAGAGACACGGACATGCGGCAGAGAGCTTTAGGCCTGACACCCAGCGTTAGAACCAGTCCAACAGCATTAGGCTGTGTGTCCATCAACAGCTGCTGTCCTGACGACACTCTCCAGGAAACGACCACTTTAAATCATGTCGCTCTTCACTAGCGATCTGCCCCAACACTGGAAAAATCTGCACGCACCTCAAACACAGTATGCACTCAACACACACACACACATGCCAAGAGGACGCCAAGAACAGGGCAGACCAACACACACAGAAGACACACACCCACACAGACATACACAAACAAACTGAGCTCAGCAACAGCCCTTCAGCAGAGCTCATCAAGGAGTGATTACTATGCAGAGTGTTCCTAACACGGAAACAGGAAACACACTGTGCCCCTTCCAGCACAGACCCACACACACACACAGAGCCGACTCACACACAGACACAGACTCACACACAGACACAGACTCACACACAGAGCCACACTCACACACAGAGCCACACTCACACACAGAGCCACACTCACACACAGAGCCACACTCACACACAGAGCCACACTCACACACAGAGCCACACTCACAAACAGAGCCACACTCACACACAGAGCCAGACTCACACACAAACCCACACACAGAGCCACACTCACACACAAAGCCACACTCACACACAGACCCAGACTCACACACAGACCCACACTCACACACAGACCCACGCTCACACACAGACCCAAACTCACAGACACTCACACAGACCCACACTCACACACAGACCCACACTCACACACAGACCCACACACAAACCCACACACAGAGCCACAATCACGCACAGAGCCAACACCACACCAAACTTTACATCACAATAGGACTCATCCGTCCTGATCTCGGCGATGGAGGTTATTTATTCAAATGTTTCCAAGATTCCGGGGGACAAAACAGCGAGGTAACGTGAGTTACAGAATGAACTAACATGTGCTGTCGCCTAATGATGCATTGTGCATGCTCGGTTTGCTTGTGTGCGTGAGTGCGGGGGTGGCGTGTGTTGTCAGGGAAACAGACAGGCGGTAGGCGGGGTCACCAGTATCAGGGGGGGTCAGAGTTGAACACTTACCCCGCACTTGCTGAGAGCGATGTACCACCATCTCTCCCTCACGGACCGGAAACTTCGACCTCCCACACAGCTTAATACCTCCTCATTTCCCTCTCCTTCCACCTAATGCCCAGAGAGACAGAGAGTGGGGGGGGGAGACAGAGACACACAGAGTATAGTATTGAGCGAGAGAGGGAAGGAGGAAGAGAGAGAGACCGTATAAGAAGCGTGAATATGTGTGCGACATAAAAATAAAGAAAGAGAGGTGTTATTGTTATAAACCCTCAGAGAGAAATCCCAACCCACACGTCTAACAGATGGAGACTCACAAACAAGCCCTCATAGAAGAACAGCACATCAGACTCACACCTACTACAACCACAAATAGCACCAGACTGTGTTAACAAACAAAGATCGGTTTAATTGATTTTTTTATTAAACACAGCAGTCTGTTGGGAAACCAAAACCACAGAACAGATTCAAATACGCCTTCTTACCACGCAGCCAGACCAGGTGTAGCGGGTGGTCAAGTTAATGACCTGGTTGTTCTCCGGCCTCAACACAGCCTCTTTCTGGTAGCAGTTCTGCAGCGTAGGTAAGAACAGGTCAAAGGTGAAGGCATCATCGTACACTATACATTACACACACGCATTACCACACAACCAAGACGCAAACAAGTTTCTAGAACTCTGTTGGCTATATAGGATTACATGGAAAACCACGACACACACACACGCGCACACACACACACCTTCCACGCGGATCATCCCTAAGAAGCAGAGAGGCGGTTTTCTTACCTTATCTGGCCTCTTGTATACAGCTGGCCACTGAGTGCTGTCATCAAAGTAGAGCAATATGTTCTGACAGCAGTGGGACTAGAGAGGAGGGACAGAGAGGAGAAGGGAATGGAGGGGAATGGGAGAGAGGAGGGGGGAGGAGAAGGGAGAGAGAGAAGGAGGGAGGGACAGGTTGGTGTGAAAGGGTAAAATTAATTTGACACAGATTGCAGCATACCACACAGGAGACAGAAGATGGAAAAGAGTGTGGGGGGGGGGGGGGGGGGAAGGGGAATTTGGGACCAGTCGATGGATGGATGGATGGAGAATAAGGGATAGAGGGCAGAGTAGAGGACAAGATGAAGCGGTGTAGAACAGCCCCCATAGAACAGCCAGTAACTGTACAGGATCAACTGGCTGGTAAAGTAGCAAGAGAGGAAAAAGAGGACAAGAGGAAAGGAGAGAGAGAGAGAGAGAGAAAGAGAGAAAGAGAGAGACAGACAAAGAGAAAGAGAGAGGACGGGGCAGTGTGTACAGGTGAGAAGACAGAAAAGAAACACAGAACACAGAAAAGCAAGAAGCTGCACGATGGAATGAAAAAGCGAACAAATTCTAAACAGAAATATTTTTAGAAAACAACCACATGTTGGTGTGTGCCTCTGAACCAAAATCTATTACCACCCAACAAGAGAACCTTCCGGTTTATTAAAAAAAAACGGATCCTGATTTCACTCCGGTAGTGAGTGGTTTCACACCAATCGGTAGGCTATTATTACTGCCTCCTACAGGTTTGTATGTACACATGCACACACACACACACACACACTACTCAAACCACAGATGTGCAGGACCAGCCTACCTTTGCGTAGCGGAACCGGAAGTCTAGACGGCCAAAGTCAGTGAGGAAACAGAATCGAGTGAGGAACACCCAGTCCTGGAGGAGGGAAGAGGAGGGAAGAGGATGGAGAGCGGGAGGGAAGAGGAGGGTTGGGGGTGTGTCCAAAGATAAGGTGGAATAAAAAAGAGAAAGAAAGAGGGAGGGAAACATCACAACAGTTAGAACACCTGAAACCACAAGCCTGCATCGCAATGGGTCAAACTTTAGCCTGGCCTCTTCAACATCCTTATATAAGACACTGCAACAGAAGCAGGGGCCAGAAGTAGATAGGCCAGTGAGACTGTGTGTGTGTCTGCAGGCAACACTAGCAGGGGCTAAAGAAAGGGGCATTTTGGCAGTATGTGCTTCCTAAACACACACAGATTCACCAGCCACTTGTGTCTGCCCACACTGAACAGGACAATCATACACTTATCCTAGACAAGCTCGTCTACAATGGACACTTCAGATAATGAAATTCCCATTATAACGTTCACCTTCATCAGTGCCTGTTAGAACCACCCACCTGCACTCACGGAACACAAGTCCACAGGTTATTACTGTGTAACTGCCGTTCTGACAGCTTCTCTCAGAATAGAAACACGGACATTTCTGTTCTGTGTAGCTGCGAGTCCCTGCCAAGCTTCCATCTCGAACCCAGGCCCCCCCCACAACCGCCCCCCCCACCCCCGCTCTATATTTTACACAGCAAACAAAACTGCTGCCGTATATCAGGACAGAGCGAGCGGACCGGAACTGCTGCCCCTGGGGCAGTAAGTCTGCAACCCCCGGAACCTGCTGAAGAAAGCGCTTCATACACGTCACACACATACACACACACACACAACCTCGCTGCATTGTCGTGGGAGCTGGCACCATCGCCATGGCTACTACGAGGTCGTAATTCAGAACTGGACACCCCCCCCCCCCCCCCCGCCTCCCCCCCCCTCCCTCCCTTAAAAATGAAATAAGGCGAGGTTGAGTGGATAACGGCAGAGCTATCGCTCAACTCTTCCAGTAGTGTGAATGACCCCCTTATTGAGGTGCATGTGCACAACAAAACACCTAATTTGCCCATAGTCATGGCAACCATCACAAGATTGGTGTCCAGCTGTCATAGGAACAAACAAAGGTCCAGCCCTAAATTACAGACACACACACACACAGAAACACACACAGAATCACAAGCTTTCCTGACACTCATTTTCAAACCCTCTTGTACAGACTACACCGCAGCCCCAGCCTCGTTTCCAGCCCCAGCCTCAGCCCCTGCCTAGGCCCCAGCCTAGGCCAGCTTCATAGCTGCTTATGCTCGACTAGCTCAAATGTTATCCATGGCTAGTCAATAACGTCCCCATGGCCAGCTGGGTGATTCTCACACCAGCCAGCCAGGCCTCCGTCTACATCAGAAGGGGAGGGGAGGGGAGGGGGCGGTCAAAGGGCAGCTGCTGCCCCAGTCAGTCTTAGTGGACAAGTGGACCGTGCACAGAGGAACAGGAGAGGAAAGGATCCAGGGGAACCATCTTGGATCACAGATCCGAAGGATGTGGAGTCAAAACTCGAATTTCCTCTACGGCCACTGCATTGTGATGCAGAGTCATTCAGCCGGTGTGTGTGTGCACTGGACACCTCAGCCAGAGAGTGTGTGTGTGCACTGGACACCTCAGCCAGAGTGTGTGTGTGCCCTGGACTACTCTGGCAGAGTGTGTGTGGTGTGTGTGTGTGTGAGCACTGGACACCTCATTAATCAAGCGCTTTGCCTTGATGCGGTATCCAATTCACTGCTGAGATTCAGATGCTTCCTCTCTTTCGCCCCATCCCTCCTTTTCTCAACCCGTCTCTTCCTCCCTCTATCTCCGTCCCTCTCTTCCTCCCTCTATCTCCGTCTGTCCCCCTCTTCCTCTCTCTCCCCAGATCCCTGTTTGTTCGCTAGGCCTCATTAAGAATTAATTACCAATCAGCTAGGCACGGCACCCCTGGACCGCTGAGCCTCTCAATGATTCATTAGTGAGGTTACACAACAGTAAAACTTAAAGACACCCTCTCACACACTGTCTGCAAACATGGGAGAACACAGACATTCAAACAAACACACAAAAACCTTTTTGTCATTGTTATCTGTCATATTACAACCACACACACACACGCGCCAAGAAATTCTGGTATAGAACTGATTCTGAGTCTATATTTACTTTGCTGGTTCATTTGATCATGCTCCAGGCCCCTAATAGCCCACACAACCGATCCCTAATTTCCGTCCCTTTATGGCCCCTCTCACACACACCTCCTTCCCCCTCGACTCTCCCCCTTTCATGAGCCTAATTCGAATCCTGGCTGTTCTCGATTTCAACTGGAGTGTTTTGGTTTTTGGCACCCGGACTGTGTGTATGTGTGTGTGTGTGTTTACTGAATGAGTGAGTGACCTTGGGCGAGAAGAGGCTAGCAGGCAAGACCGATGATGTGTTTAAAGGTCCCAATGGAAAACACAAGCACACATCCACACTTAAGCACACACACAAACACACGCAGTCTCTCATTCTCTCTCTCTTTATCAATATGTCAAGACCAATGTTGTTCTATGTCATTCAGACTGTGCAAGTGTTTACTCCTAGATCAGCAACACAGAGCGAGTTAGAAGACAAGGGCGGCTTTCTTCAATAGCTATTTGATAAGGAAACACATTAATACAACAGAACTGTTCCAACTTTTGAAAACAAAATGGGATTGAACAGGCAGACAAGCAGATCTCAGTTGACTGAAGGCTAAAGGCACAAACTCTCTTGTGGCTCTTCCCTTTGGCACTTGTTTGGTCTCTCATGATGATGTATGTCTCATAATCTGACTACCCGCAATGTTTGGGGACTATCACGTTGCTATGCTCAGTGACCGATGCTCCTTTGTTAAATTCTCTCTTGGGAGTCGCTTTGGATAAAGGCATCAGCTATAGGAATACATGTAAATATCCCCTAATCTCTTCTAACATCGTTATAAACTTCCAATAACTCTGAAACCGGGAACAATAAAAACGTCGTATTAATTTAGACGATATCTGGTCTAGTAGGCCTATTATTATTTTATTTTTTAATCAAATGTATCTATGTAAGCTGGTGTGCACGGACTAATCACAAACACCGTTGAGAAGAACCACCGCTGACGCACACCTGTAACCGTCTTTATTATAGACATGCGTCGACCTGTAGTGACAGTCAAGAAGGCTGGAAGGTAAAGCGACGGACTGGTCTAATTGAAGTTGAGAGCCACACGGTCACAGCTGAAGCTTGTGGTGTATGCAGTTACGATCACAAAAGAAATGTGCTTGGATCTGCCATGCATACAGATGTGTTGCACAGCAACACACACACAACCTACTGGTCTGATCCCCATAATACAGGTTAAATGAAATGCAAACATCACAGGTAACTTCGAGCCTTCGAAATAACAGTTAGGCTTCTAACGTGGACTAAATTGCCCTTCTGATAACGATGACTGTCGTTTTAAGAATTGCGATCAATATACCAACAGCATGTCTTACCTCTTTGGTATTAACTATACCTCTGACGTATTTCCCCAGAACTGAGCCAAAACCGAACATGCTGGACACCACGGCAAAACACAGAAGTCTCTTGCAAACCTCCATCTTTTTCCCCGCTTCTCTGTTGATCCTCTGGTTCTCAGGACAACCCTGGTCTATCACCCGGGAACACAGGACACGGTGGAGGATGGGATGGAAGCAGAGAGAAGGCGCGCTCTCGTCCCTGGAGGATGAACGTAGCCCCAATAGCCAACTTGAACAGTGAGCGCGCTTCGGATACGCTGCTTCGTCGGTTACGGGGCAGAATGCTCGTCCTCGCGCGTAGATTGCGACACATTCAGCTCCTCACAATGTGCCATTCGTATAGATTGGTCGATGGCACAAAATCCATCCCAAATCACGAACCACGGGGGATTTCCTAACGACAACAAGGAACATGCACAGGGATGTGCCACACAATGTTTTGCTCCCAAGTTTTCAATAGACTACAGTCAATAGACTACCATAGCATTCCGAGAGGTGAATTCATATATTATTTTCTCTACTTCTCAAGATGAGCTATTACAATTTAACAAACTGCGGGACAACCGCATCAGATTTTCAAGAATATAACAATTTTAATAGGGTGAATCCAACATTTTTTTTTTTTGATTAACCAAATATTTTCTAATTGCTCGATTCCTGGCATAAAATGCTTGATAGCTATAGCCTTTTTCGATAACACTTAAGATATAAATACAAACAAATGTGCATAAATAGCCGTAGACAACAGTAAAATGATGTTCTTTGGATTATTTATTTATTTATCTCAATACCAAATCAACAGGGAAAATAATAGTTTCCAACATTATACTTCATACTTTAGGTATCACAACATCCAGCCAATCCTGTAATACAAAGGCATACAAAAAAAACTATACAGGATTTAATATTTTAATATACATTCATTATTATTCACAGGTTTGCACTTGTGGTGTTTTAAGATATATGGAAATACAAAGTAAAGTAAAGTGTGCGGCTTCCAGTCTTTCTATATATGGCTTAACACAGGTGTTGTGACCTCACACGTCCACTGCTGCTCGCGCTATAAAGTGCAGACGTGCAGAACCCGTCCGACGGCGGGAACTCACGCGCTGACAGCACGTGGGTTATGGGTTTCAGACGTCAGCGGTGCCGAAACACAAATATATGGCAAGGACAGCGGGTCAAAATGACTCGTAAACTCGGCTAAGTCTTTGGTTCTGCTAGTGGTCTTAATATAATTTGAACTTCATCCCAAAAGAGGTGATCTAAGTGGGACGGTAGAAGGGAGAATGTCTTCCCGCTTAACACTGAAACAGCCAAGGTAATGGTGTCAAAGGATTCCGATACCGATTGTCGTCGATCAGTCAAACGGTCAAACGGTCTAGACTAGAAAACCAAAACAAACTTAAACTACCCCCATAAACTGCAGCTATAACCCTGTTCAACCTCGCTATCAAAATGTAAAAGAATACTCTTTATATTAGATTTGTTAAAATTATTTAAATAAAGACATAAGCTACAGGAAAAAATAATAACATGCATGCTGGTGTTTCTGTTGCGTAGGTGTGTTTAGGACACGTGCTATGTTACTTCCAGAGGCTTTTCACATTGCGCACGTGTCATGTCTCAGGTAGTTCTTGGTGAGGAAGGCTTACACCTGAGGAGGCTTCAGTTTACAAGCTGTGTAAATAACACCCTGCAAGATCGATGCGCCGAGCGACGTCAGAGGATTCAAAAGTCCATCTGACGTTTGTTCCGTTCCAAGCAGCGCCCGTGCAGATCCGTGCACACAGAAAACGTCTGCGCTATTCTGTAATGCGCACACGTTAAAAGAATAAATGCATGAAAGCTCGAGGAACGTATGGAGGCAAATGGGAGGGGAGTGGGGGTTGTTACATATAAAGAGGAAAGGACTCCAAACTAGCCCTCCCTCTCTTCGCAACATCATATCCCCTCAGCGCAGCTGGGAGCCATTTGAGTGCCCTACAGGGCGTGATGGGAGGGGCTGTATTAACTCCCCTCATTTGAGCTCCTGACAGACCATCTCATCCACATCCCTGCTCTCCCCCACAGCTGCTTATCAAGGACATGGTGCTGGGAAGTGTGTGTGTGTGGGGGGGGTTGGGGGGTCACATGATTGGTCTCATGAAACCAGTTAGGAGGTAGAAAGGTACAATGTGTCTTCTGTTGGAATTTTTTACCCACCAACAGGTTGGAATGCTACAGGGGTACATGCCACCGCCACAGGGGGTTGATAATGACTCTCAGGGAGCTAAGGGTGTAGTGCAGCGCTGTCTAGTTAGGGAGGGTAGCCTACTTAATAGTGGGAAAGGCACAGAGGATGCATCCAGCACAAGAACCACACAGACCATGAAAGCAACTTCAAAGAGCTGGATGACGTGCAACAGTGGTTGATGTTGCATTTCGAAAGCACAACAGCTATCTGGCTATCGGCAGCACACAAACAGCTTGGAGCTCGCATTTCTCCACAGCATCGGTGTCTCAGACACACACACAGGCTGACGCACCACATGCACTGAAACACACCACCAGTCCTTCACATAATCACGTGAACACACGCATGCAGGACTGCACTTCGCAGACACTCCCAGGGGCAACATTAGCAACAACAACAACAAATCCGACTGAGTAACGCACACAAACAGAAACACAGACACACACACACAAACAGAAACACAGAAACACAAAACACACTTAGACTCCCAGTCAAAACAAGAAGTGCTGAGGTAACACAAACACAACACAGCCACCAGTAAACACAACCAGAACATTTCATGAGGGAATAAAAGGAGATTACTTTGCTGTTCTTCACAACTCTCCTCTGTGTGTAATCTCTCCACCAAAAAAAAGAAAAAAGTCTGCACTAAGCATTCTAACCAGATGCCAGACCCGACAATGACCATCCTTCAGCGAGACTTTATGACGAACAACCCTGGAGCTAGGATTTTAAATCCAATTCCTGCTAAATTATATTCGTCACCCAGCCTTAGAAGAGGGAGAAGGATTTTTGTGTTTCTAGCTGAATCTATTTATAGCAAAGGGTTGAAAGAACTGCCAATGGAAAGGGTGATTTACCAGTCACTCCAAAATAATAGCTTTTAATACAATAACAGTCCCGTCGCACTGGGAGCCTGCGGCAGAGTCCGACAGCCTGCCCTGGAACACAGAACCGTCTAGTTTGGCAGACGAACACTTCCAGTTAGACAGGAACCTTATAGTCTTACTTCAGAGCCTGGCGTCTACTGGGCCCTGGGCAACAGCATGGGATAAACAACACAGCATCTTAGTGGGCGTTATTTCTACATCCCGATTGATCTGGGTCTTCCTGCTGGGAACAGACAAGATGTGTGGGATGAGGGATGGATTGGGGTATTGAGGGAGGGGGGGGGGGGGGAGGAAAGTAGGTCGTGAAGGAGGAAGTCCTACAGTCCTCAGCATGTAGCCATGTGACTCTGGCGTTGGAGGAGTGAAGGTGATAAAAGCTTCTCATTCTCATTCTAAAGGTTCATTCTCATTCTAAGGTTCTCATTTCAATTCAGGCCTCAAGCCACTCCAGCTTCTAGTGTGATGGGTTGTAATACTCAGTCAGGTCAACTATAAGCCTGTTAAGCTTTTAATCACCCTAACTTGCCAGTCAAAAGGTTTACAAAGAGTCTAAAAGCTACACTAGGCAAGGCTACGTCATACATGTTTAGCCCAAACTACACTTTGCAGTAATGTGAATCAATATATTTATATGTATATTTTTAATATTTAATCTATATCTGTATATTAAGTACAAAACATCCCACCAGCAGTGCCAAGAAAAAAATAAATTCCCACCTCACTGCATAAGAAACTATGGCAATGCTAGCCTAAGAACACAATGGATAAAGTGATACATATCATGGATAAGTACATCTAGTGATGTAAATAAATTTAAAATAATCTTCAAAGTCTACGTAAAATGATTGTGATGAAAATTCAGCAAGAGATAACAATAATAATAACAACAACAACAACAACAACAAACCGTTCGGATGTTTGTTGCCTTAGAAACAGGAGACAATGCGGGGCGCTAACCGAGTTAGCTTTCCCAAAGTGCTCCATATTGACAGAGCAATAGACTTCACGGTACAAAGCCATTAGGGTTCATCTAAAGCCGCTTCTTTCAGGACAAGTGTCCATTTAGAAGTAACAGCTCAACAAAGGCTTTTGCAGCATCTGATTAGAAACTTCAAATGGGCCTTCTGAGCCCAGATGAACAGCGATATGGCGCCTGTCCTGAACGGGCCTGCTGTCTCCCTCTAGACTGATGTGTGTGTGCGTGAGGCTTTATAGACAAGCGTCAAACTAACAGGCAACCGTGAAGGCAGTGTGGTTGTGTTTGGAGTGTGCGGAGGAGGGGGGTCTAGCTTTGGTTCAAAGTGCTGCTAAAGGACCTCTGTATTCAGTGGAAGTGTGCGTCTGTGTGGAAGTGTGTGTGTGTGTTTGGTGGCTGTCTTTAGTAGGAGGGGGATTTGTGCAGTGCTAAGAAGTGGTTGAGGGTTGAAGCTTCCCTCCCCTCCTACTTTGTCACAGGGAATCTTCTTCTCCTCTCTTGCACGTCTTCCAAAAGGTTTATTTTCCCCAAACTCAAGCCCAAGTCCAAATCTGACTTTCAAGATGTTCTCTCTCTCTTTCTTCCACTCTCTTTCCCTCTCTCTCTTTCTGTCTCCCTCCCCCCCCTCCATCTCTCTCCACATCCAATAACAGCTCGTCCTCTCCCCACCTCATCTACGCCCCTATCCCTTCCGAGCCCGTCTTGTTAGAAGTGGCCACTCCCACCGGCCCCTCCCTTTCAGCGACTTTAGCCCCTCCCTCGACAGCCAACCCCGCCTCCTCCACCGGCACAGCGAAGACTTGGGAGGGGTCTCCCATGGCGACGGAGGGAGAACCCTGATTGGTCCGTTCCAGCTTGGGATGGGTCCTGGGCAGGTCTGTGGGCAGGCCCGGGGGCGTGTCCTTGGCGTTGAGGACCTCCCTGATTCGTTGCACGCAGACGTTGGCAGCCTCGCGCGTCTCCCTGGAGATCTGTGATAGGCTGAGGAAGCCGTGTGGGAGCTCGTCCACCACACACAGAGTGACGGGCTGGCCGGCCGCACGCAGCCGCTTAGCCATCATCACCGAATCATCCAGCATGGGGTCCAATGCACAGGCCTGGGGGGGAGGAGGGAGGGAGGGGAGACAATAGGGAAGGAGGGGGAAGGGAGAAAAGAGAAGGAGACAAGAGGGAGGAGGGAAGGAGGGGAGAAAAGCGAGGGATACAAGAAGGGGAGAAAAGAGGGATGGAGGAGAAAAAAAGAAGGTTGGAGGGGAGGAAGAGAGAGGAAGACAAGAGGGCGGAAGAAAAGAAGGAGGGAGGGGGAGGGACACAACAGAGAGTGAGTGAGGGACGTAGAAGGAAAAAAAAGATGGTAGATGGAGAAAAAACGCTTAGAATGCATTAAAATGCTGGGACAGAAAGTGATGTCCATCAGGAACACATACCTCACACTCCTCCTATCCTACTTCTGGCTTTGCTAGTAAAATAATCCTCCTCTCCAGTCTAAACCCTCCCCCTCATCTCTCTCTCTCTCTCTCTCTCTCTCTCTCTCTCTCCTCTGAATATTAAAACTCCATTCCTCCTTCGACAAATGTTTAACAGGTAATATCCTTCTCCCTCCTTCCATTCCTCCCACTCTGTCTCCACGGTAACAACCCCCCCCCCCCCCCCCCCCCCCCCCAACCACCCACCCACCACAAAGTGCACAGGGGGCAGTCCTCTCAGCATGCTGTCGGGGGCCAGCAGTGGAGAGCAGTAAGGGTTCTTGAACGTGGACGTGGTCTCTATCTTCATCTCAGCCACATGCCCTGAGCGCAGTGGCTCGAAGCCCAGGGGGAACTCTCGCGGGTGCTCGGGGGCCAACCCATCCCAGCCCCCCGGGGGAGGCGTGGCCACGGAGGACAGGGCGCTGGACAGGAAGGGGTCCTCATCCTTGGACAGGAAGAAGCTCACGTCCTCGGGCTGGGGAGGGGGAGAGGGTGGGATAAAGAACAGCATGTAGATTGGATTCGATGAGGTAGGCGGAAATGGATCATTATGGTGTTTGGTACTGACAAGTGTGTGTGTGTGTAGGGATATATCAGTGGAGAGGCGTTGCCAGGGTTACCGTGCACTCGGACAGCAAAGGCGCACAGTAAGCAGCAGTAGAAGTGTGGCTGTGGGCGGAGTCTGAGGAGGCGGGGCTGTGGGCGGAGTCTGAGGAGGCGGGGTCGAGGGCGGCGGCCTGGAGGTCCTGGCAGGTCTGGCTCTTCAGAGATGCCCTCCTGGAGGACGGGGCCCGCTCACGGGGCACCGGGGGGTCAGCGTGGGGGGAGCCAATCGCAGTCTCGGACACGCTCTTTCTCACGGAGTCTAATCAGGAGAAGAACAGAGAATTAGTTTTTCAGCTCATGCATGCTTCCCCCTCCCTCCGTCTCCCTCTCCCCCCAGGAGGTGTGCCTGTGTACCTGAAGCGGTGGCCGGGGCTCTGCTTGGGTCCCGCAGGAAGTGTAACCATTTGGAGGCTGCCTGTCTGATGTCTTTGAGCATCAGTGCTGTGTCCCTTCTCACCAAGGTCATGGTGCTCAACCTCTCCACCTGCCTGTCTGCCGGGGAATCTGCACCTGGGGGGGAGAGAAAAAAGAAGGCTAAAAAAGGACACACACACACACACTATGCTGTAAGACGGGTAGAATAACACACACACACACACACTATGCTGAAAGACGGGTACAATAACACAAACACACAATGCTGAAAGACAGGTACAATAACACACACACTATGCTGAAAGACAGGTACAATAACACACGAGAACACACACTATGCTGTAAGACAGGTACAATAACACACACACACACTATGCAGTAAGACAGGTACAATAACACACACACACACACACTATGCTGTAAGACAGGTACAATAACACACACACACACACAATGCTGTAAGACAGGTACAATAACACACACTATGCTGAAAGACAGGTACAATAACACACACACTATGCTGTAAGACAGGTACAATAACACACACACACACACTATGCTGAAAGACAGGTACAATAACACACGAGAACACACACACACACACACTATGCTGTAAGACAGGTACAATAACACACACACACACACACTATGCTGTAAAATAGTTTGCTAATCTAACAGCTACACACCTGCGTAGGCGCTGAGGCAGCGGGACAGAACGCTGAGGGGCAGCAGGGGGTCCATGAGGGTGAGCAGGCGGGAGGGCGAGGCGTAGGCCGTCAGCAGGGTGGCAGGGTAGGCTGCCATGATGCCGTCCGGCATGCGGACGCCGTGCGCCGCCACGCGCATGCAGGTGGTCAGGCACAGGTTGCCCCCGGCGCTGTCCCCTGCCAGACACACCCTCTCCCCGGTCCAACCTGAGAGAGTGTGGGGGGGGGGAAGTCAAAAGAAAAGAGTCACAGAAGGTTTGTGAGGGGGGGGATTGGGAGAGAAAAAGAATGAGGGAAAGAGTATGAGGGGGACAGAGAGAGAGAAAGAAAGAGAGGGAGAGAGAGAGGGGAGAGAGTGGCAGAGAGAGAGAGAGACTTGAAACAGGAGATGGAGGCTGGCCACACTTAGATTTCCACCTCTGCAGTTAGCAGCCCCTTTGATCCAAAGCGATGTACATATGTGCATCTTTCTGGCCTCTGAGGGAGAGATGAGCTGCGTACTGAATACAGAACAGCTTACTTGTGTGTGTTTTCCTTGGTGAATACATTCTGGGGAAAAATTACAAGTGAGAGATACAAAGTGGCACTTATTAAGCCAGTCAATCCAGCGAGCTATAGTGCCATTAATAATGGATGATGCAATCAAAACTGGTTACTCCCGTTTGCAGTGCTAGACCTGAAATAAGCCAACCAATAGAGAGAGGTGGGGGGAAAGAGAGAGAAACATGGGAGAGAGAGAAACATGGAGGAGAGTGACAGAGATTAGCAAAAGAGATTTACGAAGGAGCGAGGCGAAAAGCCATCTGTAAAATGGACGTCTAAGAGGGACGTGCTGCACCAGAACACGACGTGCTTGCTGAAACACCGTCGCCAAACTGTTAACACACAGATGGTTCCTGTCTCCAGCCCCCCCCCTTCATCCTCCCTCTCCCTCCTCTTCTTCCCAGCTGTTCCATGCCAGAAGGTTGCTGTGATGGACGCTTCGTATGAAACCAACCATCATTTCCATAAATATGGGAAAACATATTTAAATCAAAGTCAGGGGCTGTGAAATGCTTGGTTTCACATCTCATTTCGCATCTCTCGTCCCTTGGTGTTCTTGCTCGAGTTCCAGAATGTTCCACACACTAAAGCTTGGGTGCGCTTATGTGTGCGCTTTTGTGTATGTGTGTGCGCGTGATTATGTGTGCGCGTGTGCGTTAGGGTTTATGAGTGAGAGTCTGTGTGCATGTTTTAGGGCTGTGTGTGTGTGTGTGTGTGAGAGAGTCTCACCCAGGAGGTGGTGGTTCTTGAGAGCCCAGCAGTAGGCATAAAAGCATTCCTCCAGGGCCCTTGGGAAGGGGGCCTCAGGGGCCAGAGAGTAGTCCACAGACAGGATGGGGCAGCCCAGATCCTGGGACCAGCTCTTCAGGTAGGGCTGTGGGTGGGAGGAGGAGACAAGCCAGGGATAAGGAGAGAACAACTAATGAATCATGATCACTATCTGTTATAACCATGAGAACATCATCATCATCATCATCATCACCATCTGTAATAACTGTTATAACATCATCACCATCTGTAATAACCATGTGAACATCATCATAATCTGTAATAACTATGGGAACATCATCATCTGTTATAACCATGTGAACATCATCATCACCATCTGTTATAACCATGTGAACATCATCATCACCATCTCTAATAACCATGAGGGCATCATCACAATCTGTTATAACCATGTGAACATCATCATCACCATCTGTAATAACCATGAGAGCATCATCACCAACTGTTATAACCATGTGAACATCATCATCATCATCATCATCATCACCATCTCTAATAACCATGAGAGCATCATCACCAACTGTTGTAACCATGTGAACATCATCATCATCAACTGTTGTAACCATGTGAACACCATCATCACCATCTGTTATAACCATGTGAACATCATCATCACCATCTGTTATAACCATGAGAACACACACACACACACAGCTGCCTTTATCAGAGCAGGAGCAGAGGTGATGTCCTTGTCAGTGAGGTGTCATCACAGCTCTACAGCACCCTGCTCTCCCACACAGCTGTCAATCATGTTGTCTCATCACATAGCCACAGGCAAAGCCCTGGGCTGACAACACCCACTGATAAGGAGGAGATGTGTGCCTGGGTGTGTGCCTGGGTGTGTGCCTGTGCAAATGTGTGTGCATGCCTGTGTGTGTGTGTGTGTGTGTGCGCACGCACATGCAAATGTGTGTGAAAAGCTGTGTGTATGTGTGCGGGCAAATGTGTGTGTATGCCTGTGTGTGTGTGTGCCCACCAGTGCTGGCCTTGACCCAGACTGTACCTCTGATTCATAACCCCTCAAGTGATCTACACGTCAGGGGTTCATGGGAGTTGTAGTCTCACTCATCTGCAGCTACTGCAGATAATCTGGCTGCCTGGGCAAGCAGGAGTGTCATATCGCTGTCTTTTACATGGCAAGTTGGGATGGCAAGGTGTGTGTGTGAGAGTGAGTGTGGGTGTGTGTGTGAGGGAGAGAGACAGTGAGTAAGTTCCAGCCCATCCATTACACTGGGTCTGGATCAATGGGGCGCTGAAAGGAGGAACACCAGCCTAGGCCTTGTTGACCATCCATCTGACACACACACACACGACTGAGGGAGGGAGACAGAGAGAGAGAGACAGAGACAAAGAGACAAAGAGACAGAGACAGAGACAGAGACAGAGACAGAGAGAGAGAGAGAGAGAGAGAGAGAGAACAACATTGAGGAAGGGAGGGAGGGAAGAAAGAAAAGAGAGGAACAGACAGAGAGGAAAAGTGTGTTGGAGGCTCATGGGACAGAGAGCAGTCAGCAGGGAAAGACAAGCTGGATAAACACCGAGACGAGAGGAGACAAGGAAGTTATGAAAGGAGAGTGAAAGATGGAGAACAGCAATTGAAAGTGAGAGAGAGACAAAGAGACAGAGAGAAGGAGAGACAGGAAAGGGGAGTGAAAGAGGTAGAGCAGCGACAGAGGGGACCTTAGAGGAGAAAGAGGATGAAGTGAGATGGGATGTCGAGTCTTGCCTCGATAAAGGGTTAGTAACGAGAGACAGGGGAGTCAAGAGAGGAGGTTCTGGAGCCACCAATTAGCCTAGCTTATTAGCAGGAGGTTATCGACTGCTAAACGCTCGCCCCCAGCATGACAACAAGAATCACCGGCAACCGAGTCCTTGACAGGTTCATTACAGCAGCTCAGATGTAATTGGTTAAAGACAAGGGTCGTTAAGGAGGGTGGGGGGGAGGCTGGGGGAGGAGAGGGGAGGTGTGGTGGCGTGCCTCCAGAGACACGCTTTTTGGACGGAGTGACGGAGAAGGAGAATGAGACAGAGGGAGAGAGAGGGAGAAAGAGAGTGACAGGAGAGGGAGAAAGAGAGTGACAGGAGAGGGAGAAAGAGAGATAGGAGAGAGAGAGGAGAGGAAGAAAGAGAGAGACAGGAGAGGGAGAGCGACAGGAGAGGGAGAGAGACTGAGGGAGAGAGAGAGACAGAAGAGGGAGAGAGAGCAGTGGAGCAGCTTTGGGGATTGATGAATCAGCCTTATTCACCATGTAAGGTTCACATGTACGAGGAAAGGAAAGGATGATGATGATGATGATGATGATGAGGAGGATGAGGGATGAAGCCTCACCTCGTGGGACTTGGAGGTCTGGGCCACGAAGCCTCCTCCGTGGTAGTGCACCAGCAGCCAGGGGGCCGGGGGGCTGCGTTTAGCCTTCACGCCAAGGGACAAGGAGATGGACCCCCCCTCGCTACGGCACAGGGACAGCAGATTCTCACTGTCCTGTGGAGGGAGGGAGACAGGGAGGGAGGGAGACAGAGTGAGGGAGAGACTGATTTTGTAAATGTATTTCACAGCTAGCCACCTGTTGCAGTGTAACGTCTGTTGACTTGAAAGAGAGAGAAAGAGCGAGCGAGAGAGAACCAAAACAAGGAGAGAGCGAGGCAGAGTGAGAGCAAGAGAGCGGGAGGGATTTAATGGGATTAACTACAGCGGATGAGAGAAGGCTGTGTTTAACTGCTGTCAAGCCAAGACACACATATTAGAGAGAATGCCTGAGTGTGTGTGAGTGTGTGTGTGTGTGTGTGTGGGAATTAAGTGACTGATTGGAAGGTTGCAAGTACAATTCCCTGCTGTGTCAACATGACGCTGTGTTCTTGGTCAAGGCACTTCACTCTACTTGCCACAGGGGGGAATGTCCCTGTACTTGCTGTTAGTTACTCTGGGAAAGAGGGTCTGCTAAATTACTACATGTTTATGTAAATGTATGCGTTCGTGCGCTAACACTTAGCGGGAACCGGAAGGTAGCTAACCTGTCCTTCTCTCAGCTCGTGGGAGATGAGCCTCATCTGGACGGGTCCTGGCCCGCTGTGGGCTGACGGCACCGCTATGGTAACAGTAGATGTGGGGTCTGCTACCAGGGGCAGGTCAAAGGGCACAGGGGGCACGGAGAGGGCGCGGTTCACCTTCACCTGCGTGGACGTAATGCTGGCCAGACTCTGAACCGGAAGTGAAAACAGTCATTCTTTCCTTTCGTTTGAAGGAAAAGGAAGTGAACAAATCGTTCCGTGCGGTATTCTTCCCCCCCCCCCCAGAACCTTCCAGACTCACCGACAGAACCTCGGTCTCCGTGATGTTCCAGAAGGCTTTCCAGAAGCTCACGTCCAGATTCTGAGTAATGCGCTCGAACTCAGACCCCCGCAGCTCCGGGTCGATGGCGTATTTACCTGAGGTGAAGAAGGAGCCCGCCGCCACACCTGGGGGGGAAGGAGGGAGGGGGTGGGAGGGGGAGACGGCAAATGTCGGAGACGAGGATGAAGGATTTGAGGAGAGGGGGACAGGGAATGGAGAGAGGACCGAGGAAGATGGATAAGAAGTGACAGGAGGTGTCATACAAAAGAGAGAGGGAAGAAGGGGACAGAGAGAGAGAGAGAGAGAGAGAGAGAAAAGAAAGAAGAGAGAAAAGACAGGAGAGGGAAGAGAGAGATGGGAAGAGAGGACAAGGTGAGGAAAAAGGGAGAGAAGAAAAAAAAGACAGAAAGGTGGAGGACAGAGAGAGTGATAACGATGAGCGAGTGACTGGACGCAGAAACATCAAATCGCAAAAAGAACTGACTGAGACGGCAACAGAGGAGGGAGGAGAGGGGGAGGAGAGGAGAGGAATGGCAGTGAGAGGAGACAGATATAGACGAGTGTGGATACTGAACTCCTACAGCCAGGAAAGCACAGGGACCTCCGACCATTGAGGAAAAATTCGCTTTCCCCCTCCTCTGCCCTCCCACCTCCCTCCCTCTGCCCTCCCCGCCATCACTACACGGCCGCAATCAACCGCTCGCTACACATCACTAAGCTGCTGTGTGATTAATCGGCTGGCTCTTGTTCTCCGGAAGATTCCTTCAAGCTCGGTGCCAAACAGGAGTCTTGCCATCCACCCCACCCCCCCGCCCCCACCCCCCAGCTCTGAGGACATGAGAGGGGGGAGGCAGACAGCAGGGGGGAGGGGGGCCTCAGTGCTAGGAAAGGGGGAGGGGCTCTACCCCACAGGAAGTCTACTGCAAGCAAGTGACAGGGGGAGGCCACGCCCACTCACCGTACGGTGCAACGACTCCAGCATCCACTGGGGTGCAGCAGAGAGCAACAAGACACAGGGTGAGCGTGACGCAGCGCTGCCTTGTGTGCATGTCTGCGTGTGCATGTCTGCGTGTGCATGAAGTGCGTGTGGCAGGCATGTGGCAGGCATGAAAATGCACACAAAACACCAGATAAGTGTGCAGTAAGAATGGGGCACACTCCTACACGTCAGCTGTTGTTGTTGAGTGAGGATGTAGGGAGGTGTGTGTGTGTGTGTGTGTGTAGGGGCCGGTAACTAACCTATCCCAGACTGGTGGCGTTTGTAGTTCTCTCCGAAGGCCACTAGGCCGATGGCGATGGTCTGTAGGCAGGGGCGGATGGCTGGGGTGAACTAGAGCGAGAAAGAGAGGGAGCGAGAGAGAGAGCGAGAGACACAACAGTCTGAAACCCAGGTAGAGGGTGGTGGAGTCCACAGCACGAGCCTTTGTCTTGTGAGCTCTCCCCTCTCTTCCCCTCTCCTCTCCCCTCCCCTGGTCTGGACCTTTGACCTGAACATGGACCCAGGCCAGAGGAATCCACTATGCTTTCACCATCAACAGTAACAACAACAACAGTAACAACAACAACAACAACAACAACAACAGTAACAACACCACCACTCTCTCCCCCACCTCCAGATAATCCCTCTCACCCTCCCCTCCACTAAGCCTTGGTAATAGCCTGACAAGCAACCCATATGCTTTAGATACAAGCTCTGGATGAATATCACCCTCTTCCTCACCCTCACCCGCTCTCTCCCTCCCTCTTCCTCTTCCTCTCTCTCTCTCTTCCTCTCACTCTCCCTCTCCCTCTCCCTCTCCACACCTGCATCTCCCCAAACACCCACACACACCCCCTCCACCGTCACCTGGAAGCCTATGCAGCGTCCGTAGAAGCAGCCCTTGTGCATGGAGGCGTACTCCCTGAGGAAGCTCTGGCTCAGGCCGCTCTCCTCCTGGAAGAACAGGTTGCCATGGCTGTTGTCGTGCAACAGCCGCTGGGCCAGGTAGAGCAGCGCCCGCAACTGGCACAGAGCGCTGCAGTACGCCTCCATCTCGCCCGCGTAGTGCGTCGCCCGGAAGAAGATGCTGCGGCGGTTGGCGGTGATGTAGCGCCCCTTCTGGACGATGTGGAGCAGGCAGCACTTCACCACCTGCGGGGGAGGTGACGACGAGGGAAGGGAGGGGATGTGCGAGACACCGATTTAATATTTAAGTTAACAAACGAACTGCGAAGTATAACGTTACATTGCATTAACATTCAGTCATTCAGCAGACGCTCTTGTCCAGAGAGACTAAGTAAGTTAGTACAGGGACATTCCCCCTGTGGCAAGTAGGGTGAAGTGCCTTACCCAAGGACACAACGTCATGTAACAACCATCAGCAGAGGGGGTCAGTGAAGAGCAGAACACTGGAAGATGAGGGGCGATAATGGCTGGCTGACGAGCGCACCAAATCAATGTAATGAGACTTCCATGGGAATAAGGAAAACACACATCCCAAAGGAAATAACGTCTCTAACCATTTAGACCAGGGGTCACCAACACGGTGCCAGTGGGCACCAGGTAGCTCCAAAGGACCACGAGTCGCAGGCTAGTTCTAAAAATGACAATATCTTACAAAAATATTCTTAATAATAACTAGTGTGAGAAATAATTAAGGTGATCCTTGTTTTCACTTAGATGAGTATCAATAATCTTAATTAATAATCTACTAACTAAAGGCAAACTGAGCAAATGTGTCATATTAGAGCGTATCAAACTGGTAGCGCTTCGTATGACTCAGGATCTATGAAGTAGGTCTCAGTTTCCAAAATTTTGGTGACCCCTGATTTAGACCTACATGATGGATTATGTAGCCGTGTGCATGCGCACACACACACGTCCATACCCCACCTTGACAAGTGAGCGGTAGCCGTTGGCAGGTATGTGAGGGTCGAAGTCGAAGTGATGGTAGATGGAGGCGAACCCGCAGACCACGGGCTCCAGGCTCCGGGCGTGCTCCTGGATGAGCGCGGTGGCGTCTGCCAGCCGACGTGCCGCATCCCCCTGGGGCCCCTTGGGGCCCCCAGAGAAGAAGGAGTTGTTCTCCTCGCACACGCTGTACAGGGCCGCAAACACCGCTTTGGTATCCATCACTGGAGAGGAGAGGAGGATGTTACAGCATCAGAGAGGGGAGAGAGAAGGAGAAAGAGAGGGGGGTAGAGAGAGAGAGAGAGAGAGAGAGAGAGAGAGAGAGAGAGAGAGAGAGAGAGAGAGAGAAGGAGAAAGAGAGGGGGGGTAGAGAGAGAGAGAGCGAGAGAGAGAGCGAGAGAGCGAGAGAGAGAGAGACAGAGAGACAGAGAGACAGAGAGACAGAAAACAGACAGTGTGTAACATGGGCTGGGAGGCTGGATCGGAGGCTAGATCAAAGGCTGGAGTGCAGGCAGCCTCCTGTTGCCTTCCTCCTGGCCTCTATAATCCCCTGCAGCTCAGCTTACAGGAGCTTGGGGACGGAGAGCGTGTCGCTGAGCGAAGTGATCTAAGACAGAGCTCAAAAGGCGGGAAACCTCGCAAGAGACGCCACGCGAGAACACACACGCTTTGAATCGGAAATGAGGAACACACATACACACACACCCTCTTACTCAGTAATTAGCATGACACACAGGAGACGCGTTCAGAAAAACAAACGGCCCCAGAGGGCCCCACGCGGTCTGCAAACAAGCGGAGGAGAAAGTGTATCCGAACACACTGAGGAGCTCCAGGCCAGCCCTGCTCTCTGGTTCTGCAGGGCCACCTGAGACCAGGGCTCCCTCTGAGGGGGGGGGGGGGGGGAGGGAGGGAGGAGCAGAGGCTCTGGTGCTTACTGGATAGGGTGACACAGACGCTGAGAGACAGGGGGAGAGACACTTGACTCCCCGAGTGAGGGTGAGGCGGAGGGGTGAGGTAAAGGAACGCTGTAGAACAGTGCACAGGGGCAACTTTCATAGATTAGGAATTCAAATACTTTGGTGATAACTAAAGTCTCTCTCTCCCTCTCTCCCTCCACGTTCACTTGTTGGTTTATTTGTTCCGCTCTTATCTGTACCATCCAGGTTACGCTGTGCTCCAGTTGGCACGGTTTCACCCACATCAGCTGCCTTTCCTGGATCCGTTGGAAACATGGCTGCCTGGAAACAGACCCAAATCGAATCAAATGAACGGCATCATTCATACACGTTTGAATGGCCGGCAAGGTTTTCTGCTAACTCATTGTCACGCATTGGCCATGCAGCTGAGAGGCTAATTCTTTTAGCTTGGCAAAAACTGACTTCTAAACCACATCCCCCCCCCCCCCCCCCCCCACACACATCGTTTCTGGTGAAGTGTCTGAGTGTGCAGGCCTCAAGCCTTCAGGTACAAGGGTGGGAAAGGGAGAGAGGGAGGGATAGAGACAGAAGAGAGAGAGAGACAGAGGTGATAGAGATGGAGAGAAGGAGGGGAGAGACAGAGGAGAGAGATGAAGAAAGAGAGAATATGCAAGTGTGCTAAGCAAATGTGACAGCCTTTCCAAACCCATTTTATTATTCACTCTGACATGTTGACTACAACACAAACATTAACAAATAAACATTCATTGATGACCTAACAAACTCACAGAATGCACATTCAGACACATCTTACTTGGAAGTTGCTCTTAGCTGTGAGTGGCTGGAGAGAGAGAGCGTGAGGAATTAACCAGAAAACCACTGCATCAACACTGCAGCACACTGTCCACAGAAAGACAACATGTACAGGAAATGACTGCAACACTGTTAACTCAAAAGTAGCAGACAGAACTAAACTAGGTTCAAATAACCTGGCGTAGCCTAATTAGCATGGGAAATTCACTTAGTAGATTAAGGACAGCAAACTCCCAAGCCACAAGTGGGACATTTAGAACAGAGATTAAAAACCATGACACGTTTAGTACGTTCAGTTTAGTGAGCTTCACACAGACAAAGTCAAACTAGGAACGGCCTACTTTTCATCCCATTCTGTCAGCCTCTGGAACCAGAATTAGGCAAAACACGTCATTTGAACAGACAGGCAGCTCGTCTTATTGGTTAACGTTTAACTGCGGATTAGCCTGCTAACGTAACTGTGGATGCGGCATCGATATCCAGGGCTTTCACCTGGAACATTAGCATGTGATGTGTGTGTGTGAGACACACACAGACGGAAAGCAAAACATGTTTTCTCCATGTTTCCACGCAACCAACTGTCAGTAAGTGTGATTTTCTATCCAGTTAGGCAGAAACTTCATAGCGTGTAGAAGCAAGTTGGCAGCTTTAGACATGGACACCTGGTCCCTTCCATTAAAGATGAATGAACGCATTTATAAATCATGCACAACAACTAGCCCACAAGGCATAACAGGCTTATAATGTTGAAACAACAACATGTGTTTGTTTGTATGCCAGAGAGAGAGAGAGAGAGAGAGAGTTGCCTAAAAATACAAGACGCACGCTTGTGTGTGTGACGAACAGCAAGCTGACAGCAACACAAGACATGCATGCGACAGGACAACTGCTTCAAAGCCAAAGAGTAAGAATAGAATTACCCGTGTCCGAGTTCATGCCTGTCCTTGACCGTTTCCTCTCTCCAACAACGGCAATGAGAGCAGAGAGAGATAGACGGAGGGAGGGAGGGAAGGGAAGGAGAGAGATGGAGTGTCGTGATTGGGTCCTTGTCTTTCTGCACCCCCCGGTTTGTTTTGGTTTCTGTCAGCCTGTCAGACTCAATACCCCTCACATGAGTTTTGCTCTTTCCTCTCCATGCCTTCCTCCTATTTAAAGGCTATCGAGTCCTTCATTGCATACCAGCACTCCCACAGCACCAAGGACATCTTTCCACTCCTCACCCAGTTTGATGAACACAAAACACACACACAGCAGGGCAATGGGCTTTGTGTTTACACAAACACTTGTCCATCCAAGTGGCGATTCCCGTACAGGATGCGTGGCTCTGAATTCACCTTGGGAAGGAATGTTGCAGAGAACATGACTGAGGGAATGTAAGGGATCTCTACGGTCACAAGTTTAAGCAGTCACATGACACACAAACCAACACACAAACCAACACACACACACGGCCTGAACATGTGCGCTCGTGTCTTAAACCGCAGAATAATACTGGACCTTCATATGAGGGGATCTCATTCTTAGTGAGCCGTGCTAATGCTAGCCACTAGCCAGGGAGGTGATTAAAGCCCCCCCAGTCTGGTGCCTGGTGATCCACTTCACTGTGTGTTTCTAAGCCAGCGGTGGTGCCAGATCTGAAATATTGAGTCCAGTGGGCTGGACTGCACTGCAAGGTCTCCTGGGGAATGAGGCAGAGATGACCAGCTCAGAGCACCAGGGAGAAACAGAGAGGGCAGCTCAGAGCACCAGGGAGAAACAGAGAGGGCAGCTCAGAGCACCAGGGAGAAACAGAGAGGGCAGCTCAGAGCACCAGGGGAGAAACAGAGAGGGCAGCTCAGAGCACCAGGGAGAAACAGAGAGGGCAGCTCAGAGCACCAGGGAGAAGCAGAGAGGGCAGCTCAGAGCACCAGGGAGAAGCAGAGAGGGCAGCTCAGAGCACCAGGGAGAAACAGAGAGGGCAGCTCAGAGCACCAGGGAGAAACAGAGAGGGCAGCTCAGAGAACCAGACAGAAACAGAGAGGGCAGCTCAGAGCACCAGGGAGAAACAGAGAGGGCAGCTCAGAGAACCAGACAGAAGTAGAGAGGGCAGCTCAGAGAACCAGACAGAAACAGAGAGGGCAGCTCAGAGAACCAGACAGAAGCAGAGAGGGCAGCTCAGAGAACCAGACAGAAGCAGAGAGGGCAGCTCAGAGAACCAGACAGAAACAGAGAGGGCAGCTCAGAAAACCAGACAGAAACAGAGAGGGCTGTTTGTTTATGAGGCTTAAAAGGCTTTTACCCTGTTTTTGTTTGAACTGGCTGGCATCCTTGATATCAACGGTATGTGAGGTTATACTGATGGGTGAGAGGGGAAAGCAGAGAGAGTGAGACAGACAGACAAAAAGAGAAAGAATGACAGACAGAATGTGAGAGAGAGAGAGAGAGGAGAGAGAGAGAGAGAGAGAGAGAGAGAGAGAGAGAGAGAGAGAGAGAGAGAGAGAGAGAGAGAGAGAGAGAGGAGAGAGGAGAGAGAGAGAGAGAGAGAGAGAGAGAGAGAGAGAGAGAGAGAGAGAGAGAGAGAGAGAGAGAGAGAGAGAGAGAGAGAGAGAGAGAGAGAGAGAGAGAGAGAGAGAGAGAGAGGAGAGAGAGAGATGAGAGAGAGAGAGAGAGAGAGAGAGCTTGACAGATAATGAAAGAGCAGTTAACTGATACTCAAGCTTCTCCCTTGATAAGCTTTACGGTATCTTTATTCATGCAAGTTTCCCTTATCCTTCCCTGCCCAGGTGCAAAGAGTACAATGTTAATTTCAATCCCTGGGAGCCTTGATGTCATAAACATCCAATTCTACATCCTTTCCCCGCCCTGCAGCTAAATATGCTTCATTGCAATCAGTCACCCTTGAGATAAGGCTTCACTTCCGTTCAAACGGCTAACTTTAATGTTAGGCTGTTCAAATGAATTCAGAACGTGTTCAAATGTTAGTTCCATGTATCTAGTAAGCCGACCGGCCTTATAGCAAGGTGTGTTTCCCCGTAGACAGACACTTAAACTCAACAGCCTGGTTAGAAATCTTCTTCTGAGGGGGGCTGAATTTGAGATCACAGCGCCCTAATGCTGCCCTCTAAACATGAAGGCCAACACTAACCCAAAACAGTCATGAGAATAGACTCTATTCTACCTAAATGACAAAAAGAAAATTTACCTCCAGGATGGTATGGTTGGGAAAGGGGGGGGGGGGGGTTGGAAACGTGACCCTTGTCCCCAGACACGTTTCGACAAAGGCCAGCCGTAACAACAGGAAGCAAGTAACAATGAACATTTCCAGCACACACAACAAGGCACCCCCCCCCACACATTTTTTTTTTTTTTTTTACATATAGATACAAATCATAACTGATTTAACATGGATGTAGGCCTAAGGAGAGCACAGCATACTGACAAGACGAGAAGCTGCTGCTGCAAATGCATGATAAACGTGTGAAATCCAGTCATCCGCACAGAGCGGTTCACTGTGCAGGCATTGTCTTCTCTATCTGGTTTTGGCAGATAAGCTCAATGCTGTCCTGCACACAGCCAGGCTACTGTTTCTGCAATATCAGTTGACTTAAGACTGGGAGTGGTTGAAGGCGCATTGATCCAGATGTCAGTGGGCAATGAACGCATCGATGGGACTCAGGGACCTCAGCCTGGCTCAAATAACCGCAGCTACAGTGACAGTCTCCCTCAAGCATGTTCCCTTTTTTCACCCAGATCCAGTCATCCTACAGGAGTCACACTGAGTCGCTTCCCGGCAAATCAGCATAGATGTCACGGAAGCCACGGACGCTCTCTACCGGCTCACTGAACGCAAGCCGGTGACACACACACACAGGTTAGTTTGTCGATGTGCCTTCTCTTTAATCCATCTAAAAGCAGTTAGGTTAATCACAGGTCTCCTACCCTAAAGAGTTTTGATGTCCCAGATGAGCCAGTTTTGCTCCATTAAAACGTGACAGGAGGGTGAAACCCGCTGGAGGCTCCGTGATTCAGACACTGACAGCGTAAACAGCATTAGACTTGAGAGACTGTCGGCTATTAAAGTGTGTCATCTTGATTCAAAAACAACAACAACATCATCTACACGTCACATGACATATAGGTTATGCATGGGGCGTATTTTCATTACAATAAGAAACGTTGAAGTAAACCTTTTAATAGTTGGGTTTACAGTAGGCAGGACAAGCATTTAAATCAAGGACACCGTCTGAGAGTGAGAAACCCGACATGGCAGATATACGAGTCTTACACGAGTAACTGTTTTGCAAGAGATTTATAGAAAGCACTAATGTGAGCGGATTAAATCTTTTTGTCAGTTTAGGTTGAAGCTAACATTAGCTAGTGCCATAATAGTTAAACGACCAGCCTGCTAAACATGTAGCGCTGACTGTCCGGGTGGATGTATAGATACGTGTTTTGATCGCAGTTCATAAACAAGAAATGAAGGTCTACATCCCTAACAGATGTGGATCTCTCACCTATCGGACCCTCTTTGAGTTTAGATGAGCGTCTTCCATTCACACCTTTATCGAGGCTACCGTTGCCTGTCTTCCTTCCCGACGCCATCTTCGCCCACTCTTGTTTTGGGAACGCGCCTTCAACAGATCTGTAATTATACCTTGAAACACAGCCACGCCCACAACCACGAAGGCAGCCAATCAACGCAGGCTATATATATTTTTTGCATATTTATATATATTTAATTGAGTGGATTGAATGGAAATTCCGTGTTTGTGTAAAACTCACATGCCGAATAAGCTTTTTCTGATGCTTATGTTTTATATATGAAAAAATATATAATAAATATTATTCCAATATGTACAAAACATCAACATGCATGCTATTGATGGGCTTTATTGAATATGGGAAAAAGTTATGGTGTATTAAGTAGTAATTCACATTGAGAGTCATCTTCATGGATTACAATCATTAAATAATTCCCTTCATTTAATGCACATAACATGTAAGAAACATAACAATAGAAAAGTGAAACTGAGCCACGTGGGAAAACAAATAGCTTTTTAAATTTTAATTCAATCAATTAAAATGTTGCAAAAAAAAAAGCTTTTCCAACCACACAAGAAAAATCCATAACCTTATCCTCGGCTCTGTATATTTACTTATCTTAAAAACGTGATTTATCACCTTGACAACTGAACCAAACTCTCCTTATTCCTCCACTCTTTCAAGGCTTCTGAAGGTGGGCGTCGTCCTCCTCGTCCTCCTCCATCTCCTTCACTCTGTAGCCCACGTCCTGGTAAGCCTCCTCCACTAGGGAGCGCTGGATTTTATCGTAGGCCGTGCTGCAGTTGTCCAGGTTTAGACCCTGGAAGAAGTGAAAGTACAACAGTAGGACATATAGTGATAGTATCCTTCCATGTGAGGACAATGACAAACACAATGATAAACCAAACCGATCTATAAAATGATGACTAAATGACTTAAGTGTAAGTTTAAATGGCAGTGACAAGACCACTGTCTTTCACTGCTGGTCGACATGTAGAGTCAGTACATTGATGAGCACCACTTTGTGGTCCTTATATCTCACCTCATATATGTTCTCCTCTTTCCTTTTAGCTTTCTGAAATTGAAGCTCATTGACTCTCTTTGCCTGTAAATGTAGAAATAGATGGGAAAGATCATAGAATCGTAACTGTACAATGAAGAGTGTGGTTTTTGAAACACAGGCCAAAACAACGACACTACATTACAATTCACGACAAACCATTTAAATGACTAGAGAACATCCATATTCATACATTGGTTGATATCTGTTGTGTGCAGCTGCACTGTAACTCGATGTTAGTGCATCTTCTGACTAGCCAGGGAGGTTTCTTTGGTAGGATAGCAGGTATGGTATGACCAGCATGGCCCCTGCGAAAGGATGACACGCAAATTCGCATCCCCCCCCCCCCAAAAAAAAGTATGGTATGACCTCTGACCTTAAATAGCAGAGTGACCCCTGGCAGGAGTACACATAGCAGCAACAGTACTCCCTCCACTGCCAGGATCCGGTTCTTCACAGTCTCACTCAAGTCCAACATCTTCTCTATTGGCTCTGGCAGTAAGGGAGCGAAATAGATCATAAAAATAATATATTCTCTCTCTGTCTCTCTCCCCCTCCGTCTCTCTCACTCTAACATGGCACAGAGATGTGTGTATCATCTGCATGTGTGTTTACAAAAGCATTGAGAGTGACAGTCAATTAAAATGCTTCAGCTCTTAGATGGAACATACAGCAGCTTACATACACAGCGACTGTGCTATATATATTAGGCTGGTTATTTGTAGCATATATTATTGTGTATAAACGTGTATACTGTTTAAATTCAATACAAATACAATACATCCTATTGAGTACAACACAGTTAGCGCTGTAATGTTGCTAACTTATGGCAGTGAGATCACTATGTGAACGCAGCTATTCCTTACACCCTTCTGTTTTCTCAGAAGGGCTCTAAATAAAGCACCTAATCAACGTTTCAACAGTTTTTTTATTCAAGTAGGTGTGATTACTGAACAACGGGTCCATTCAACGTCGCCAGTGCCCGCGTGTTCCAGGTGGATTTGAAAGTGATCTTTGGAACGACTGTCGCGAGATCATCGTCGTCGTATGAAAGGCTCACTGTGGCGTAACGTTCACCCATACTGGCATTCTTTTGTTCATCTATTGCGCCTGGACTATGTTTAACTGGATTTGAGGATTACAAATCTTTTGCAATGCTGAGCTAGTCTGATACCCCATTTCCACAAGCAGATACACACACACACACACACACACACATGTGCACACACAGAGTAAAGTTGTTATTATGAGTGTTAAGCCTTTGTTGTTATGCAATGTTCAAAGCAGGTGATACAATCCAAAAGGATGAACTACGTAAAGATTGTAAATGATTCGTCGTATACGAACGGCAAAACCGTCTCATTAAAGCAAACTTCCTACAAAAAAGGTATATTGTAGATTGTTGATCCAATCATTATCGAGAACATTTTCTCAAGCGCTTTCACTCTCCATCTCTGTATCACATAAAACACCTCTCTCTCACACACACACACATGCTCTCACACACACACACACTCTCACTCACTGGAGACCTGTAGGTATGTGCCATGTGTGTACATGGAGGACCTTAGGGTGCTGTCATTCAGGAAACACTGGTACATCCCGCTGTCCTCTAACTGGGTCGACCTCAGGGTCAGATGATGACACCATACTCCCTCCCTCGTTCGGTTCTGGTCAACGGTCACCCGAGGGTCGGTTAGGTTCACTCTCTTGGGTAAGCCTGTTCCGTTGACCGTGTGGGTGCTGTGGATCCAGAGGCCCCTCACAGCGCCCCCTGCGGTGCGGTAACAGCACTGCAGGTGGGCAGGGTGGGAGAGCTGAACCCTCAGAGAAGGCCTGTCAGCCTCCAGGATCATCTGGAAACGGTCGCCGTGAGAAACCGCTGAGAGGGAGGGGGAGATTGAAAAGATGGTTTTAAATCGATCAGACTGTTGTTTACCATTTGACCCGGTCATGCTGTTGTCAGGCAGTTTGTTGAGGTCTTGTGAGGGTGGGGGAAGGTGGGGGAAGACCCAACTGGCATCTGCTTCAGGAGGAGATCCGCCTCACTGGAGCTGAACTAAGAGCCAGACAGTGCTGTCGACCCACACACGTATTTGTACGCAATGTTATGAGTACATCTGTACGAACCAGATTTGATCCATAGCGATGACATTACCTACATAGACTTTTAACTGTATTCTTTGACGGTAGTTTAACAGTCACCTACGTTGAAGTTGTTTACAATTTCACATTAATAAGCTATTGCCTTTTAAGTAGCACAAAATAGCACACACACAAAAATGAACTTACTCAGAAGCAACTGTAATGATGCGGGTCAAGCACACACAACTACAGCTGCTCAAGGAGAACGAAGCTTCCTTACCTGCCCATCCAAATAAAAACAGAACCGCAACGATGTTCATAATGTCAGTTGCCTTGGAGTAACTACGCTCCTCAAAGATGTCCTTCCGCACTGTCCTCCACCGTCAAACACCTTCCAGAAGCCGTCTATGTCGTCATCATCATGAAGACAGTTACACACACCCTGTCACTGTGTCAACAGGATGCATGCTTGAATGGTTTGCTGTGCTATAGGACCCCCCCCCCCCCCCCCAATTTTCATAAAACACAAGTGGGGGCCTTCTTGTAAATCTTGTGCATCTCAACACTAGGATGGCTTCATATCTCTTTCCCTGTATGTCAGTTCCTCCATTGTCGTAGGAACCAGGGGGTATGGGGGTAATGTCGTCGTCCCCCCCATATTGAAAAATTTGTGTGTCCCCTCCTAAAATGAGCCTATACTGCAGGGTAACAAAAAAGTTTAAATTTTGAACTTTTATTTTGAAATTGGGACGGAGAAGATTTTGGGTTTTGTCCGCAAATGTCCCCCCCCCCCTCCACCCCCCCACCCCCAAATCAATCCTACGCCCTTGTCCCCTTTCATTACCTCAGAATATTGATAGTTGGATTTTGTAACATTCTACTATGACAAGTGTTGTGTCAACAGAACAAAATGAGCCAACAAAACAATATTCTTTGCTCCCTCCCCCCCACCCACATTTATTTTAAAAATGTATTCTGAAAAAAATTACAATTATAAAAACGTACCACAATTCTTCTGAACTTATACATCATAATTAAAACCCCCACAATAGAATCAGAGCCCAACTACACAGTATAATTCTTGCATATTCATTAGTATAGATAGACAGGTTGAGGCCTGGTTCACTGCCAGGATAATCTCTGGATGCCTATCAGTCACTAAATTCATATCAGTCACCCGTCAATTTCATGATCCCTTAACAGACCCCCTAACCTCATCTAATAACCAGCATGTGCTATAGCGAGCACTGTGGAAAGAACACATCATGATCGTCCGAGCGAGGCACCCTTCTATAAATACACCTTTATACATTATCATCCAGCTATATCATGTACTTGTATCGAGGGTAGGTATGAAAACAGGGGGGGGGGGGGAGGAGAGGGAGAGACAGAGAGATAGAGAGAGACAGAGAGCTAGAGAGATAGATAGAGGGATAGAGAGAGCGCGATAAAGAGATGAGAGAGAGAGAGAGACAGAGAGAGATGATGAACCTGCAGTGAGCAGCTGAATAGTAACTACTAATCTAATATGAAGTACTGGTATGAACACTGGGATACAATCAAGGTTTTCCTTCTCAAACAAGAAATTTAAACATATCTGATCACACTCTGCATGTTTGACAAATACATAATACATAATTTCTTAGAAAATGAAGAAAAAAAAGACAGCATCTTCCGGGAAAGTTTAAGCAAAATAAAATAAAATGCAGAAAATAATACAGTTTAGAAGAAAGAAAAAAGAGAAGTGAGATTTCTTTTTAGGTTCTTCGCAATTTTTTTTCTGTCACATGATCTATATACAGCTGTGTACGTGAAGGTAGCGTGAAACAGTATAACGACATCTTCAACTGGGGGGAAACACGGCACAGGACAACCAAGGCCTTCTGTTTTAACTCGCCCATCTTGGTAACACGGGAGGGGACAACACCAGCGATATTAAAAGAGGCAGCGTAATACAACAAGATATATATTCTATATTTAAATAAAAATAAACAAGGAAACGATGAGCTGGGGAAGGCAGCAAAGTTTGCAACCCTGTGTCCCGCTCGACCTTAGGATCAACAACCAAGATGAATAAGATTAGCGCAACAAGTGAGTAGGACTTAAAAAAGAATTAGCCCCGCCAAGACGAGGATGCATATTTCAGAAGTGATCGTTACAACTGTAACCACAGTGTCTTAAGCGGTTTGGTGACCTGATGGGCCAACAGTTCCTGCACCTAAACTCTCATCGACCAGCATTTCCTTAATATGTACAGTACAGCGTAATGTGTAGCTACCTCGGTGCCCCTAGATGTCTGTCTGTATGTATGTATGTCTGTCTGTCTGTCCGTCTGTCCTCCTCAGCGGTCCATAAAGATGGTCCCTTGCAATCACGCCTAGTACAGGAATAAAAATTAGGAATAAAAAATAAAAACTCTGGTCAAATCTGCTTTCGGTCATCCCAGTGTCTGGCTACGCCAAACAAATCGCTTCTTAAGTAGCCTTTGTTCATTCAAGTCTAGATGCCCTTTGGGTCCACGGAAATCATCACGGATTCCCCCTTTCAGATGGAACCACTCTATCGCATTGCTATTCTTTTGTACTTAATCGTTTCAGTGTTGCCACTGGTGTGTTGGGTGGAGGAAAAGCGGAACCACGATTGGTGTTAGGAAATAAAACAGCAGGCCCATGTCTCCCAGAACAGCATTAAGTGACATGCTAACATATGAAGCGGTGTCAAAATATAACAGCTATTGAGGATATTACTGGTATATGGCTATCTCTTTGGTCCTGTTTCGGAATCCACAGTTAAATGCCTCTACTCTGCAATAATAAGAATTACAATAATGTTCTAAAGAATATAAAAAGCACGCTAAAACAAAACATCAAATATAGTAAAAACAATGCAATTATTGCTACAACTGAATAATGTAACTTTTTTGTTGTTGTCGCAGACTACGAATGTATTTAACAGCATTTATCATACACTACTTCTCTACGTCCTTCTGCTTGATGAGCTAAGGTTGCTGCCACAGATGTCACTCTCACTCACACACACGCACAAGCACACAGGGTAGAGGTGTGTGTGTGCGCGCGTGTATATATATATGTGTGTGTGCGTAAGCCTACTTATCCCACGTGTGCTTGTGACGTCTCCTACAGTACAGTGAACACAAATCTGCTTCTCTGTTCCTCCTCTTCAGCCCGCAGTCATCTTCCAACGCCCAAAACAAACTCAAAATAGTTCACACTAACCCTAACCCTTATGCCCCCACCCCAGATCCACCCTTCTGATTTCCACTTTCTGCTTCCCCCTCCTCTTCTGTCTTGTCTCTCTCACTCTTTCTCTCCATCTCTCTGTCTGTCCAGCTCCGATGCAGAGCCAGTGTAATAGCAGTGTGATAGAACAAGCTGCTATGGACCCAGTAGATACCAGGGGAATAAATAAAGGCAGTAAACACGCAAATAAAAATATAATAATAGCTGCATATCTCTGAATGTGACAGCTACTCCATAGAACGGACACTTAGCCTTTTCAATTACACTGTAACACACACACACACACACGCGCGCTCCTAAAGAAACCAGGGTGGACTACATGACAGAATCATTTGATTATTCAAATACTTTACAGTAGATAATTACAATCACAATAAATATTGGCAAAATGATAACTCGAGGGTTGTAATTTAGGGTGTTTGCTCTAATTCAATAAGGGTAAAAGTGCATTTCTGCTATACTTTGGCATTGAGTCCATAATCTATGGTCGTTCTGCCTTCTGCTAATGTAGATGCTACTAAGGCTTAACACTGCCCTCTACAGGACAATTAGCGGTAACTGCATGCATATTATGGTTCGTAGGTCTAATTTGGTTGGCAATGATACTGTTTATATACACATATCTGGCATGTTTAAATCAAGTGTCTTGGGCGTGTGTGTGCATATCTGTGTGTATGTGTGTGTTAAGGCAGGTAACGATCAAAATTCATAGGCAGCCTCACCTCAAAGCAAAATACTGCTTCAATCTTTGGCAGTTCTTTGCATAACCCACACAAAAAAGGCAAAAACACCCACAGTCACACACTGGCACACCTACACACACCTTGGTACAATTATTCGTTCCGTCTGTCTGTTTGACTGGGAGCATCTTGATTGGCTGTGACTTAATGTAAATCTTCCTTGAGGGCTCAGGCACGGCACACGAGTGTTGAAGTAAACAGACAATTCCAGGCAGAACGAATCAATCCTCTGAATACAGCTTTAGCATCCTGATGCCGCACCAAAGAAAGAAGAAAAATACACATTCAGTCTGTGGTTGTCCCTGCCAACACTAACACAGCAGATCTTGATGCACATCAGGGGGTGTCAAACTCCAGTCCTCGAGGGCCGCTGTCCTGAAGGTTTTAGATCAGGGGTGTCCAATCCTGGTCTCGACAGCCACTGTCCTGAAGGTTTTAGATGTTTCCCTGATCCAGCACACCTGATTCTAATGAAGTGTCGTTACCAAGCTCTGTGGAGGTGTGCTGAAGCAGGGAAAAATCTAACCCTATGTGCACACGTAGCCGGGTAATTTGAGAAACGAATATCAACCCGCCATCTAGCGCCATCATAACTACGCCAAGCCTGGGCGGTCTGGTCTAGGCGCTCTGCAAGCCAATCAGAATCCTCATTTCGGGCATCAACTGCCGAAAACTCCATGTTCTCAGTTTACACGAAAAAAGAATCTCCGCTTTAGCCGGAGTTTTCAAAAAGATTCGTTTTTAGAGGCGAAATCTCAGTTTGTGTGTAAACGATAGGTACAAACGAAGGGAAATGTCTCAGTTTTCATGTTTCCCGTGTTTTACACGGGGTAAAACTGTCAGTGGACAGTGGCCCTCGAGGACCAGGATTGGACACCCGTGTTTTAGATGTTTTCCTGCTTCCAGCACACCTTATTCTAATGAAGGGTCGTTTTCAAGCTCTGTGGAGGTGTGCTGGAGCAGGGAAACATCTAAAACTGTCAGTGGACAGTGGCCCTCGAGGACTGGAGTTTGACACCTGTGGATGATCAGACAGGAGGAACCATCAACCCGTGTTGGTCTGCACGTTCACCTTGTGCTTTCCACCAGCAGGGGGCGTCGCATCTCAATGGAAGTTGCCCTTCTTGAGGGTGAACTTGGACAGGGCCTCTAGCAACTGGTGGTGAGCCTCCTCAATACTCTGAAAGATGATGGGGGGGGGAGGGAATCGATACCAAGTTACGGACAAAATCAAGGAAGCTCACCTTCACTCTGCAACTCATCCATATTTTACCAGCTTTCCTTTCATCATTTCATCTCTCGCTCTCTCTCACCATCTCCTCCCCCCACCCCTCTCTCTCTGACTCCCTCTCCTCTGACACATGCCCTACCTGGGAGCACACATAATAGTCATTGTCAGAGAACTCCAATTTCTCTCAGCAATTTTGGCTGCGATGGAAGCCCTGCTATAATAACAGCTGTGGTTAAACGATTTTCTCTCTCCATCTCTCTTTGAGCCCATCCACCCTCTCCTTACTTAAACCATCCTTTGTAAGACCCATTATGTCATCTACTACTATTTTTTTTGTTGGGTGGGGGGCTGGGGGGACCAATCTCATCCCTTCTTTTTGTCTCACCCCCCACCCCTCCTCCACAATTCTTGAACATACTCTCTCCACTCTTTGCGTCCTTTTCAAACAACCCATCTTTGTCGCAGTTGTATTTTATATCTTTCATCTCTCGGTTCATCCCTGCATATTCGGTCACCTGCAGTTTCTTCAGGTGCTCCTCCAGACTGTGGAACCTCCTCCGCACCTCCTCCCTCCTCTCCTGGGACAGGATGAGAGGAGCGCTGATCCCTCCCTCCTCCTGCTGCTGCTCTCCCTTCCTCTCCGCGTCCTCTCTTCCTGGCCTCGCCTCTTCCTCCTCTCCTCCTCTGCCCTCCGTATGAGGGCCCATCTCTGTGGAGCCACAGTTACATTTAGTCATTTAGCAGATGCTCTAATCCAGAGCAATTTACAGCAGGTACAGGGACATTCCCCCCCCTGAGGCGAGTAGGGTGAAGTGCCTTGCCCAAGGACACAACGTAATTGCCATAGTTGGGAATCGAACTTGCAACCTTCCCATCACTAGCCCAACGCCTTAACCACTCAGCCACCTGACTCCCAACAGCTCGACACCTGACAGTTTAGAAATTTGGATTTAAACGTTCTTCTTGAGCATCTACTTAGCTCGAATCCCTACATCCCCATCCATGTACAAAAAGCCTTGTAGTCTTGACAACAGCCAAACAGAGGAGAGATACCTGTTGATTGACAGCCTTCAGACCCCTGATCCTTCCTTTCTGACGCCTCCCCTCCATTTTCCTCATCAAGATGAGAATCCTCTGACAGACTGATGCTCCCAACCAACAGCCTCTTCAGGGACATGACTGCAGGAAGAACAGGACATGATGGAAATAAACAAAGTGACCAATGGGACTGAGAAAAGGGTGATATTTTTTCCAAAAATAAAACAAGCCAAAATGAACCAGCCTCCACCTTCGTCCAGTGCGCCATTGGCCACCTTCTCCTGACCACTGTTGGTGTGACCAATCAGATCGAAGCCTTTGTCTGAAAGGTAGTCGATCAGCGAATGGGGCGAGTCGGCAGTCTTCTCGTCTGTCAAGCTGTCCTTATCTCGGTCTGGAGACAAACGCACAGAGAAAGAATGCTCTTGTGGTTCTTCCCTTTGTCACTTGTTTGGTTTCCCACAATGTACCCTTCATAATCTGACTACCCGCAATGTTTAGGGTCTATCAGGTTGTTATGATCAGTGACCGATGCTCTTTTGTAAAGCTCTCTCTTGGAAGTGGCTTTGGATAAAAGCATCTGCTAAATGAATGAAAATATATTGTAAGTCCAGATGCAGTGAACCCTCCCAGCAGACCGGACCAGCCTGCGGTTCCTCTTACCATGGATGGGTTTCAGCGAGTCCCCTCCGTTCTCTGTGGGGCTGAGAGGGGGGTGCAGTCTGGAGGGGGAGACAGAAGGACCCGGGGGGCAACGTTACTTGACAGGAACAATGGAGACGGAAAGACGATTTCCAAAGTGTGTGTGTGTGGTGTTTGTGTGTGTGTGTGTGGGAGAGAGTATTTGTGGTGTCTGTGTCTGGTGTCCAGTGTGTGTGTGCGGTGTGTAGTCTGGTGTGTGTGGCGTCTGGTGTGTGTGTGTGTCCGTACGTGCTGGAGCTGAACTGAGACACTCCTACTCCAGGCGCCAGGCTGCCCATCCTCTTACGATCCATCGCAGGAGGTCCGCTCAGCTTCAGCTCATCCACCGCAGACTTGATCACATCGGTCCAACTACACACACACACACACACAGAGAGAGAGAGAGAGAGTCAGCAACACAATGACAGTCTCACACATCCACCCTCAGGTTCATTACCAGGACCAGACAGCACAGTGCAAAATCAGTACACGCAGTACTAGTACCACATCAAACCAGTACACACAGTACTAGTACCACATCATACCAGTACACACAATACTAGTACCACAACAAAGCAGTACACACAATACTAGTACCACATCAAACCAGTACACACAGTACTAGTACCACATCATACCAGTACACACAATACTAGTACCACAACAAACCAGTACACACAATACTAGTACCACATCAAACCAGTACACACAGTACTAGTACCACATCATACCAGTACACACAATACTAGTACCACATCAAACCAGTACACACAATACTAGTACCACATCAAACCAGTACACACAGTACTAGTACCACATCATACCAGTACACACAATACTAGTACCACATCAAACCAGTACACACAATACTAGTACCACATCAAACCAGTACACACAATACTAGTACCACATCATACCAGTACACACAATACTAGTACCACATCAAACCAGTACACACAATACTAGTACCACATCAAACCAGTACACACAATACTAGTACCACAACAAACCAGTACACACAATACTAGTACCACATCATACCAGTACACACAATACTAGTACCACAACAAACCAGTACACACAATACTAGTACCACAACAAACCAGTACACACAATACTAGTACCACATCAAACCAGTACACACAGTACTAGTACCACATCATACCAGTACACACAATACTAGTACCACATCAAACCAGTACACACAATACTAGTACCACATCATACCAGTACACACAATACTAGTACCACATCAAACCAGTACACACAATACTAGTACCACAACAAACCAGTACACACAATACTAGTACCACAACAAACCAGTACACACAATACTAGTACCACATCATACCAGTACACACAATACTAGTACCACAACAAACCAGTACACACAATACTAGTACCACAACAAACCAGTACACACAATACTAGTACCACAACAAACCAGTACACACAATACTAGTACCACATCAAACCAGTACACACAATACTAGTACCACATCATACCAGTACACACAATACTAGTACCACAACAAACCAGTACACACAATACTAGTACCACAACAAACCAGTACACACAATACTAGTACCACATCAAACCAGTACACACAATACTAGTACCACATCATACCAGTACACACAATACTAGTACCACATCAAACCAGTACACACAGTACTAGTACCACATCAAACCAGTACACACAGTACTAGTACCACATCAAACCAGTACACACAGTACTAGTACCACATCATACCAGTACACACAATACTAGTACCACAACAAACCAGTACACACAATACTAGTACCACAACAAACCAGTACACACAGTACTAGTACCACATCATACCAGTACACACAATACTAGTACCACAACATACCAGTACACACAATACTAGTACCACAACATACTAGTACACACAATACTAGTACCACAACCAACCAGTACACACAGTACTAGTACCACAACAAACCAGTACACACAGTACTAGTACCACATCATACCAGTACACACAATACTAGTACCACAACATACTAGTACACACAATACTAGTACCACAACAAACCAGTACACACAATACTAGTACCACAACAAACCAGTACACACAGTACTAGTACCACATCATACCAGTACACACAATACTAGTACCACAACATACCAGTACACACAATACTAGTACCACAACATACTAGTACACACAATACTAGTACCACAACCAACCAGTACACACAGTACTAGTACCACAACATACCAGTACACACATTACTAGTACCCCAACATACCAGTACACACAATACTAGTACCACAACAAACCAGTACACACAATACTAGTACCACAACATACTAGTACACACAATACTAGTACCACAACATACTAGTACACACAATACTAGTACCACAACATACTAGTACACACAATACTAGTACCACATCATACCAGTACACACAATACTAGTACCACAACAAACCAGTACACACAATACTAGTACCACAACAAACCAGTACACACAATACTAGTACCACATCAAACCAGTACACACAGTACTAGTACCACATCATACCAGTACACACAATACTAGTACCACATCAAACCAGTACACACAATACTAGTACCACATCATACCAGTACACACAATACTAGTACCACATCAAACCAGTACACACAATACTAGTACCACATCAAACCAGTACACACAATACTAGTACCACAACAAACCAGTACACACAATACTAGTACCACATCATACCAGTACACACAATACTAGTACCACAACAAACCAGTACACACAATACTAGTACCACAACAAACCAGTACACACAATACTAGTACCACCAATACTAGTACCACATCAAACCAGTACACACAATACTAGTACCACATCATACCAGTACACACAATACTAGTACCACAACAAACCAGTACACACAATACTAGTACCACAACAAACCAGTACACACAATACTAGTACCACATCAAACCAGTACACACAATACTAGTACCACATCATACCAGTACACACAATACTAGTACCACATCAAACCAGTACACACAGTACTAGTACCACATCAAACCAGTACACACAGTACTAGTACCACATCAAACCAGTACACACAGTACTAGTACCACATCATACCAGTACACACAATACTAGTACCACAACAAACCAGTACACACAATACTAGTACCACAACAAACCAGTACACACAGTACTAGTACCACATCATACCAGTACACACAATACTAGTACCACAACATACCAGTACACACAATACTAGTACCACAACAAACCAGTACACACAATACTAGTACCACAACATACTAGTACACACAATACTAGTACCACAACAAACCAGTACACACAGTACTAGTACCACAACATACCAGTACACACAATACTAGTACCACAACAAACCAGTACACACAATACTAGTACCACAACATACTAGTACACACAATACTAGTACCACAACCAACCAGTACACACAGTACTAGTACCACAACATACCAGTACACACATTACTAGTACCCCAACATACCAGTACACACAATACTAGTACCACAACAAACCAGTACACACAATACTAGTACCACAACATACTAGTACACACAATACTAGTACCACAACAAACCAGTACACACAGTACTAGTACCACAACATACCAGTACAAACACAATACTAGTACCACAATAAACTAGTTTCGTTTTGTTCAGAACGAACACACTCACTTCTTCCTTTCTCCCGGAGACTGAGCGACCAGCTCATAGATCTGAGCCCCACTTTCCCAGGTGAAGATCACATAGAAGGCCTTACGATCTGAGGGAGATGAGAGCACAGATTAGCTGACTGGTAAATGACTGATTTATCAGTGTGGAAGTATCCTTGTGCGTCTTTATACAGTGTGCTTGTGAAAGTAAGTGAGAGAGAGCGAGAGTGTGTGAGAGGGTTTGAATGTTTGAGTGAAAGTGTGTTTGGGTGTGTGAAAATGAGTGCGAGGGGGAAAGATTGTGCGAGATAAGAGTGTGTCTGAGAAAGAATGAGAGTGAGAGAGAGAATGTGTGTGCATGTGAGAAAATGTGTGTATCTGTGTGTGTGTGTGTATGTGTGTGTGGGGCCCACCTGTGGCCACCTCCCTGAGGAAGGCAGAGTCCAGCTTGATGATGGGGCTGAGCATCTGCTTGCCCTCTTGCAGGGCGATGTTGCTCTTACTCTGACACTTCAGCACCATCTTATCATCCTGTCGCTGCAGAAGCACCAACAGGTCCCCCAGCAGCACACACTGGACATCTGCAGGAGCCAGGACACACACACACACATGAACGCACATACACATGCATGGACACGCATAAACACATGCATGGACACACATACACAGACACACGTCTACAAATGTTGGCTCCACATCTCTTTAGATGTACAAAGCATATGTAGCATGTACACACACAAAGACAAACGCACAGACACACAAATATAGACACACATAAGCACACGCACACATGACTGTACCTAGAGCTTTCTCCTTGGTCACTCTCCAGATCAGAGGCCCCTCGTAGATCATTTTCCTCTGCGTCAGGTCAATGTTCTGAGGAAAGAGCGGATCAGGAAGCAGAAATGAAACAGAGATCGAGAGCAGGCGCGCGAGCGAGGACGACACAGGAAGTGAGGCGGGCCGAACAGTCTCACCCTGTACTCTGTGTAGAGTTCGTTACTAGGCTTCAGTCCAGAGGTGTCCAGTCTGCGCTGGTAGTCTTTCAGAGTCTAAGGAAACAGCAGAGGGCAGAACAAGAGAGACGACTCAGACAGGTTTTGTTCTGGAACGTACCGAGCTGAAGAGATAGGGATCGAACACCAGTCTGGACATGCGCACAGACACCACAGTTCTCAAAGAGACTGGACTATAATGAAAGCTGAGTGTAAGCTTTTAGTGTTTGCGTGTCTGCAATATGTCTATGTGTATTTGGAGTGCAGTCTTGTGTATGTGTGTGTCTCACCAGCAGGTTCTCCATCTGCTTCACCTCATCGTTGACGTGGTTCAGGATCTTCCTGCAGCACTCAGCACTCTGCAGGATGCTCTCCTTCTCTGTGGAGTCCTCTGGAGAGACACATACCAGGCCAGTGAGCAGGCTCACACACACACACACACACACCAGGCCAGTGAGCAGGCTATCGCTCTGACACACACCTACACCTACACGCACACACACACCTACACCTACACGCACACACACACACACACACACATGTGCACGCACGCACGCACGCACACACACACACACACACACACACACCAGGCCAGTGAGCAGGCTCTCACACACACAAACACACACACCTGTGCTCTTGGCGATGTTCTCCAGCAGCAGTGGATACTTGGTCAGTCTCTGCATCTCTATGGGGATGATGTCCTTCAACTGGAGTCTTCTGCACTGAGGCTTGCTCTCTGCCTCCTGTTACACACACACACACACGGGAAAGTGAGAACAGCATGTGCGGACGGATGCTTGTGCATTGGCTCCACTTCACACAATCATCATTAACAGTGGTTTCAATGATCGGACCACACAAGGATAGAAAAACAAACGTGTGTGTGTGTGTTACCAGTATGAAGGCATTGAAGCGAGGGTCCTTCTTCTGCCTGTTCTTGATCTGGTCCAGGGCCCAAGTCTGGTGACTGCAGAAGCGTGCTGTCAGCTTCTGGAACCATTCTCCCTCCGTGCCTCCGAACTGAGAGAGGAGAGGACCGGACACACACACACACACACAGCTGTCCATGATGAACCTGCCTGGCTATATCTGTGGCTGTGTCCGAAACCACTCCCTAACCCCTATATAGGGCACTATATAGGGATCACGCCATTTTGTAGTGGTGTCCGAAACGTTAGGGATCACCAGGTGATCCCTATATAGTGCCCTGAATGTATCCCACAATTCACCGCGAAAAGTAGTGAGCATCGGATGGTCACTACATGAGCAATATAACCCATCATGCATTGCCAGAACTTCTCCGGGCAAAGTTACGAACCGGCAAAGGAACGTAAATATGGCAGATGGACGGGAGACTGTGTACAAATGTATATATTTTAACGGTGTGACTATTCTTTCGGCGGATGGATGTAAGGATGAGGCGCAAAACAAATGAGTTGTGGAGCAGTACAACAGTCACGAGCCAGTTTATTCTCTTTATTGGAGTCCACATTTTAAAACAAGGCAAATTAAATGGCTTTCTACATTCATTGAAAAACTAAATGTTAAACGAACAGAATATATTTAAACATTCCAGTCGATTACTCTGTAACTCTGTTACTAAAGAGCCAAGATAATACAATATGAAAATCTGCTTAAATAAAAAACCAAATACGGAAAATGAAACGTACAGGACAGTAATCAAAAGACTCTAATTTAATAAAAAGGCAGTCGTAAATGGACAAGTACTATGTACATGAACAATGTACTTATTGTAAGTCGATTTTAGATCCCTTAAAGTCCCTGCTAAATTATATTTATTTATTTCAGACATTAATGTGGTATGTTTTAATTATGCGACATTGATGACGTAATTACGGGCGCCAAAAAAAGTGTCCGAAGTTTCTTTTCTGTTGAGCTCACTATATAGTCCACTACATTTATTTCCCTATATAGGGAGTAGGGAGTAGGGAATGAGTGAGTGGTTTCGGACACAGCCTGTGTGTTCTTCAGAGAATGTGTGTTTTTGAACTTACCCTGTTGTGTAATGTGGTCCTGATGGAACTGACTATGAAGTTATCCTCCAGACGTACCTTCTTCAGGTTCTCATAAAAAGCATCTGGGTGTATACGAGCACACACACACACATCACTTAGACGTCATCTGACCTATTGGCTCTGAAATAACCCAATATATGTCATCTTGTGGTTTGATGGAGGGCTACTTCCTGGCCCAGAAGGCACTCACAGTGCATCTCTATGATCTCGTCCAGGTTGGGGAAGATGGTGGCCAGCTCTGTGGACGTCATGATGGCCTCTCTCTCCAGCGGCCTGGAGAACACCATCTGGAGCACGCTCAGCATGCGCACGTGGGCGTGTTCAGTCACGTAAAGCTCTGGGGAGCCAACAAGAGGGGAGGGGTTAGCCTTCCTACTTCTTTCCCCTCCTCCCGCTTTCCCTCTTTCCCTCCCTCCAACCTCCGCCCTTTCCCTCTCTTCCTCCTCCCATTTCCCCTTTATTTCCCTTCCTCGTCCCCCTTTCCCTCTCTTCTTCCTCACCATTGATGACTTCCTGTCTCTTCGTCTCCTTCTTGCTGAGTCGTGCGAGGGTGTCCGGGGGGGCCAGCTCCCTCCAGTTGGGGGGGTCCTGCTCCAGCTCCAGGAGGCGTGGCTCCACCTCCTCCTGCTGGGGGGCGGGGCCAGGGGGGGAGAGGCCGGGCAGAGCGCTCTCAGGGGACGGCACGTCAAAACTGAGGGAGGAGCGGAGGAGGAGCAGAAGAAGGAGAGAAAGAAGGAAGTAGCACAGGAAGTTTGTTTGAAAAGTGTCGCCTTGAAATTAATACGAAACATTATATAGCATCATAAATGATTGATCGAGGGATGTTTTAGTCTTCCTCCAGGTTAAGTAACTTGTCCTTTTTTCCCTGATTAACTGTCATAAAATGCCCAAATATGACCTCGGGCAGGGAGGGGGTAAAGGAGGAGGTGGGGGTCATTTTAACGTGAACCTGATTCCCTTTCCCTCAGTCTGGGACTGTAGCGGTTGGAGGACTATGCCAGTGCAGAGTCCGTCAGTCAAGCAGTCAGATAGTCAATGAAACAGCCAGTCGACTGAAAATGAAGCCATCTCATTGGTCTGTCTGTCCGTCCCTGCTGTGCATCCCTCCTTCCATCAAGAGGGAGACGGTGGTGGAGGAGGAGGGAAGGGGGTGGGGGGTGTCTGCCTTACAAGGAGTGGTGCTTGGGGGAGGGCGGGGCAGGATGCATCGCCGTGGCGGCGGCTTGCAGGTCCACGTCGCTACGGGAACGCGGTTGTTTGGCCCGGGAGGAGCCACGGCGACGATGGCGGTCCACCCGCGCACTCTCGCTGCGCAACACTTTCCTGAAGAGGGAGGGGGGGAGATAAGGTGGGGGAGGGGGATAAAACGTGGAGGTAGGACGGGGGAAAGGCAGTGCAGGGGATGACAGGAGGGTGCAAAGAGTACAAAGTAACGACAGAGACGGGATGAGGTGAGGGGGAAGAGAGAGAGAGAGAGAGAGAGAGAGAGAGAGATAGAAAGGAGAGAGAGAGGGGGGAGGAAGATGAGAAAGAGCAAGAGGAGGGATGAAGGAAGAGAGGTGGAGATCCAAAGGAGGAGAGACCAAAACGAGAAGAACAAGGGAACGACAAGAGGAGGGAAGATGGAAAATGTGTGAACAGAGTGATTGAATGAAGAGCATGGAAACATGTGACAAGGTTAGAGACGGTCAGGAAGACCCCGATGACCCAGATGACCCCTGTGTTAAGAACCTACTGGAAGCCTGTCTGAACCGGTACAGTGAAAAGACTAGTCATTTTATAAACTGCTGTACCAGTTCTCTGAGAATGAAACCTGAATGGGGGGGAAAGAAGCAGATCCGATGACCTCTCACACGGTCTGACATGGGTCAGGTGACCGTGTGCCCCTTCAGTACCAGACACTTCCACCCCGGGGTTCTGGAGGACACTTAGACATGCAGTGTGGTCGAGCGCTCATGCTCAAGGTACAGCAGCTCTATGGCTCTTGACCCACAGCCCACCCACTTCAAAACCAAGCTGCAGAGATGAGCAATACTTATCCATGCAGTGTGTGTGTGTGTGTGCATGTGTGTGTTTCAGATCAGTGTCTGGCCTGACATCTGTCCCAGGGAGTAGTGACCAACCTTGTCTTGCGTCTGTGAAAACACCAGACAACACAGTTACACCACCACACACACACCAAAACTTTCATCAGCTGTACACCAACACACAACCACACCTGCTTTCCAAAAAACAACACCACAAAAAAATAACACAACCTCCACAACGTTATGAGCACCTTAACACTACAGAGGCTCTACCTGGCACGATTTGTACACCTCAACATCAGAACAGGAATTTTGCGTGACGAAAGGCAACATGCTGGACAGAAAGACGCCTTGGGACAACACATGCAGCAAGCACACCCCCTTTACATGGAGAAAAGCCTCCAGGAAACTGGGTAAAGGGTGGCTGGGGCAGGGTGGGTGGGTGGGTGGGTACTCGAGTTAGAAGGACCCTTCCTCAGAGCGCTGATGGGTCTCTAACCACCCCCCACCCCCCCACCCCCACCCCCCCCCCCCCCCCCCCCCCCCGATCCCATGCCCCTCTGAAATGGCACACAAGGCATGGCTAACAGGCAGGTATAAGAAGCACACACTCACTGAGAAGCACCCCCCCCCCCTGCTCCCCCCTGCCCCCCCACCCCCACAATGGAACCCATGACACGTTTACCAGACTTCCAGTCTGCCGTCAGACACAAGACACACCTGAGGACAAGCTGCTTTGGGGCAACATGCACGGGAGCTGGAGGACAAACACAGGACACGGGCGTCACGGTAACCACGGAACGTCAAACACGCAGACACGTCCAGGAGGAGGGGATTCCTCCCCCCAGTGTGGGGGGGGGGGGCTTGTGTGTGTGTTCATACACACCGACTCACAGTCAATTCCCATGAGGATTAGCCTAGCATAGTCATTACTGGTAGATGTAACGATGAAGAGGATGGACCGTGATGATGAGAGACGAGAACACAGGCAGGAATGGAGAGAAATGGCGAAAGAAAGAAAGAAGCAACAAACAAAAACAAAAAAAGCGATGGGAGGGGGGGAGGGAGGGAGGGTTTGAGGGTTGAAGGGGGAAGGGGGAGGGACGTTGGAAAGGACCTGCGGGGTCTCCGGAAGTTTCTGCCAGTCCGCATTGGGGTTTTGGCTGTGTTAGCGGGCAGCAGCGGCAGCTTGCACACAGCAGGGACAGACCACTGAGGGAGTTTTACCACGCTCCCTCAGCCTTAGCATAACCTGTATTCTCAGATCACTGAGGGAGTTTTACCACGCTCCCTCAGCCTTAGCATAACCTGTATTCTCAGATCACTGAGGGAGTTTTACCACGCTCCCTCAGCCTTAGCATAACCTGTATTCTCAGATCACTGAGGGAGTTTTACCACGCTCCCTCAGCCTTAGCATAACCTGTATTCTCAGATCACTGAGGGAGTTTTACCACTCTCCCTCAGCCTTAGCATGGACGCTGCCAACCCTAACGCCTAACGCTGGACTAATTTGCTAACCTGTACTGTCAGACCACTGAGGGAGTTTTACCACGCTTCTTAACCCTCGTAATGTACTCCCGACTGACTTACACCCATGGTCCTCTGGGGTCATATTGACCCCAAACGGTTTGGTGTTTTTTTAAAGCCTAAAGTAAAAATTATCAATAAATTCTTTGTTACATGTTTAGTCTGACTTCAGTCCAACCCATTACCGTAAAAGTTGTACTTAGCTTTTGAATTTAGGGCCAACAGGCCTTGTTTACATAAAAGTATACCATGTTTTCGATTAAAAAAATCAAAAATATTTTTTTTTGTTTTACTATTATTATTTTGAGTATATAACTTATTAGGGAGTGGCTTATGTCAAAGTTTAGTAAAAAAAAATGTTTTTGAATCACCCACATTTTTTTATAGGAGCAAATAATAACACCCATGGTCCTCTGGGGTCATATTGACCCCAAACGGTTTGGTGTTTTTTTATAGCCTAAAGTATAAATTATCAATACATTTTGTGTTACACCTTAAGTTTGAATTGAGTCCAACTCATTACCACAAATATCTCCCTTATTTTTGGAATTTAGGGCCAACAGACCTTGTTTACATAAAAGTATACAATTTTTTTGAATTAAAATAACATTAGACAATTATTTTTTTTTACTATATTTTATTTTGACTATATGACTTGTCAGAGAGTGGTATATGTCAATGTTTAGTAAAACAAAAGTTTTTGAATCACTTGAATTTTTTTAATAGGAGCAAAAAATAACACCCATTGTCCTCTGGGGTCATATTGACCCCACCAGGCTAAGCATAAAGTATAAATAATCACCAACCTCTGTGTTTCAACTTTTTAGTTAACTTTATTCCAACTTATAACATGACATAAAAAACATAACAACACAACATTAAAACACATTTAACTTTTCAAAATAAACTTTTAGCAATGAAGGCAGCCTGGATATGCCCCTCAGTTGCATGCAAGGCAGGTAGTGATAGAGTGATCTTTGCAGACCAATGCATTGCATTTTTGGCACCTTGCTGATACTTTTGTGTCAGTCAGGCGAGGGCAGAACCTGCACCTTCCCCTCTTGGGTGATGGACCAGGAGGTGGACGACGGGTGGCAGCTGGGGGACAGGAGGCAGCTGGGCGGGGGGCAGCTGGGCGGCAGAACTGCTGGATCTCCATGATTGTACATCAGGGGCAGACGTGACACCCACATGTCCCATACCTCTCGTATGGGAGCAAGTTTGTCATGTGCACGGCTAAGTTGTCTTGTGTCTTTGTCATCAAATCTAATGACCCTTGAGACTTTGTGGAACTTTGCTAGTGTCATGGTTGCCCGGAAAATTGCCCTGCCAGACTCAACATGCCATAAACTACTTGTTGCCTCTTTGCTGGATCTGTACACACCAGCAAGGATCAAAATACCCACATAGGCCTGCAGGTCCTTCCCATCCATATTTCTCCACCTGTTGCCGTACACACGACGCCCCTCCTTGTTGCTCATGCTCAGCACCGCTTTCTCAATGGGCTTGGGCATTGCCGTACACACGACGCCCCTCCTTGTTGCTCATGCTCAGCACCGCTTTCTCAATGGGCTTGGGCAGAAACAGCTCAAAAGTAGACTTAATGTCAGAGATACGAGACGTGGCATATGTTGTTGGACCATGGTGGCTTTCTCTCTCTGCTCTATCTGCTATCCGCATGCGTCGTCCGTCATTGGGGGGGATAGAACACCAGATCAATTTTTCATCCTTGGACTGGAAATATTCATCTTCAACTGTTTCCTCTTCCTCAGATTCTTCCTCACTTGTTTCTTTCTCTTCTTCAAAAGTGCATTCCTCTACTTCTGACACTTCTATTTCCGACTCTATCTCATCCATTGATTCTTCCACTTCGTAAGTACAGTCCTCTGACTCTTCCATCTCACGTTCATATGCTACATCATCATCATCATCATCAGTTTCCTCTGCTTCATACCCTTCTTCCATTGCTGCAGTGGGTGATGTTTGGGCTTGATCAGAGAAAGAACTAGCTTGTGGGCTGTATGAAGGATCTCTCACCTCATCATTATCTTTTGACCCAGAATCCTCCAGATCCGTTGATTCTTCCTCATTTTGTTGAGCAATGTCCTCCAGGTCATTCTCATCCACAACTTGCTCAATTAGCACACGAGCTTCCTCCAAAGTAAAGAACTTCTGCCTTCTCTTCATGCTGCCTGTCTCTCAGACTAAAATTTGAAATGGCGCACAGTCTGCGAGAAAACCGATTTGTTTATGCTTTTTGTTGTCGTAACCATTTCTTGACCCCAGACATCAAAGGCACAGGTGTGAGTGTCTGTGTGTGTATGTGGGGAGAGTGCTCATGTCTGTGTGTGTGTGTGTCTGTGTGTGTGTATGTGTCTGTGTGTGTGTGTATGTGGAGGGGAATGCTCATGTCTGTGTGTGTGTGTGTGTGTCTGTGTCTGTGTGTGTGTGTGTGTGTGTGTATGTGGAGGGGAATGCTCATGTCTGTGTGTGTGTGTGTGTGTGTGTCTGTGTGTGTGTGTGTGTATGTGGAGGGGAATGCTTGTGTCTGTGTGTGTGAGTGTCTGTGTGTGTATGTGGGGAGAGTGCTCATGTCTGTGTGTGTGTGTGTCTGTGTGTGTGTGTGTGTGTGTGTATGTGGAGGGGAATGCTCATGTCTGTGTGTGTGTGTGTGTGTGTGTGTATGTGGAGGGGAATGCTCATGTCTGTGTGTGTGTGTGTGTGTGCTCATGCTCAGGTGTGTGTGTGTGCTCATGTGTGCATGCGTGTGTGTGTGTTCATGTGTGGGTGTGTGTGTGTGTGTGTGTGCTCATGCTCAGGTGTGTGTGTGTGCTCATGTGTGCATGTGTGTGTGTGTGTTCATGTGTGGGTGTGTGTGTGTGTGTGCGCGCACGTGTGTGTTCATGTGTGGGGGTGGGGGTGTGTGGGTACCGTTAGAAGAAGGGGGGGGGGGGGGGGGTATTTTGACTGTTAGAAGCAGTATAGTGTGACATTTTGCCCCATTGCACCATTGTGTGCTGCGGGGTCATATTGACCCCAGAGTACAACAGGTGTTATAAAATTCGATTAAACACCCATAATTTGATAAAAACATTTCAAATTTATATGAATCATCAAAAGCATAGTATTGAACAACCCCTATCATTTTCAGACCATTTGGTGAATGAAAAACATGTTTTCACGGAAAAAGAAATGTCTTGTGGGGTCAAATTGACCCCAGTACAATAGGAGGGTTAAGACTTGGCGTGGACATGAGTGAATGGCTGAGCTACACTGTAATAACCTTAGAGATGTGTCCATCTGTGTACTGTTACAAGCATTCCTCCCTTCTCATTTCCTCTTTCCCTTGGTGTAGCATACCTCTCTCTTTCAACCCCTCCTCCATTCTTTATTTCTTTCCCCTCTCTCTATTTGTCATCTTCTGTTCCCTTGTTCCATACCTAGACATCCTCCCTCCACCTCCCTCCGCCTCCCTCCCCCCACCCCTCTCCACACACACTCCCTTCTCCATCTGGTCCTCACCTGTCCTTCTCCAGGTTCTCCTCCGGAGCCATGTCGCTGGCTGAGGGGGGCTCCCAGATGGACAGGCCCCCAGGCAGGCCCGCGGGGGACACGTCTCCCCCTTCGGACACAGACAGGGGGTCAGACCGACTTGTGGGGACACCTTTTGAGGCGGAAAGATGGGCAAAAGGTCAAGTTTTGTACTGAAGCTCATCTCTAGACCCTTCAAATCGATCACCGATCATGTTTGTTTTATTTATCCACAATCCCTAAAGTCTAATTATGTCTGGAACGACCAAACAGATCAACAATGCTCAAAAGCCTCATTATGTGAACTGGAGTGGTTCTTCCCCACCCCCCCCACAATACTGATTGGCCAACCCCCTACCAGCCAATTGGCTTTACCCAATTCGCTGTGGGCGGAGTCCGGGCTGGAGGTCACGCAGATGTTGACAGCTGGTCCGTCCGTGATCTCGGTGCCAGGCTGGGAGGTGGAACTGCTGGACGAGCCAGACTTCCTGTGTGGGAGGGAGCTGGAGTCCTGGATGAAGCTCCGAGTCTGGGCAGGCCCGCTAGAACCTTTCCTCTCCGGAGCCATCTTCTCCTTTTCCACTAGGGGGGAGATAAAGAGAGAGAGAGGTAAAGAGAGAGATATATAAAGAGAGAGATAAAGAGAGAGTTAAAGAGAGGGAAAGGGAGAGAAAGAGAGTGTGAGAGACAGAGAAAGAGAGAGAGCGAGAGAGAATCCAAACACAACAACTGTGATAAGACCATTTACAGGGGGGGAAGGTTGAGAAACAGTCTTATGAACCAGACAGACAGAGACACAGACAGACAAGTAAGGTGAGTAAGGGGCAGTCAGGTTTCTGTGTGAAAGAGCGGTTAGTTTAGTGTAACATCCACAACATTCCCAGACAAACTGGCCCTGACCAGTGTGCTTGGCTCTTTCTATGGTCAGAATCAGTGCATCTTCCACTAGAACACCAGTGATTACAGAGGACATCACAGAATCTACCCTTACAGTTCTAACCAAGTCCAACCAGTTAACAAAACACCCCCACTGGAACCTCCCCCAGGTTTGATTTGGTACATGCAGACATGCATAAGTATAGATTAGTACGGATGTGACCATTCTAGAGATACAGGGGTGGACATAGTAGACGGTACCTTCAACTTCCACTTTAGGGACTTTGCCCTCAGCTGAAAGACAAAGGGGGCAAGACAACACACTCTTAATTCCTACAATAACCTGGATATTACAGGATTACATCACTCACAGGTTCATTATCTTGCTTGAGCAAAACTAAGTATTCACATCAACACATGACATTGCATGGCATTAATCTCGTCCAGTTGGAGAAGACAACAATGTATCAGAAATCATGTTCTCTATATATACACACACACACACACACATATACCTGTATATCAAATCATATTAGGACATACTCTAATCTCCTTTCCTATGGGGCTAAAGAACGGTTTTGTGGTTTGGTGCTGCATGCGGTCAACCATGGCAACCCCCCCCCCCCCCCCTCCCCCCCCTCTTCCTAGCACGGAAGTGTCTGTCTTTGGGGCCAGGGAGCTGGGTTGTGTTTGACAAGGAGGGGAGAAGAGATACGTACTGCTCCCTGCTATCCAGCCTCCGGCAGCATGGAGGACTTTAGTGAAACTCTGCTTGGGTTTCGGATTGTCTTCTTTCTTGTTCTGGACAAAAAGGGAGAAAGGGAGGGAGAGGAGAAGATAGACACAAAACCAAAGTTTAAAAAGTAAAACACCGAAATAATCCACGGCAATAAAAAAGAAGAGATGAAAGCAAAAGTAGTTCAGGCTTCAAGCTGAGAAATCGAATTTGCCCCCAGGAATATCTGACTGTGATCCTCACTACCCCACCGCTCCTGAGAGGGGTGTGAGGTGAGTAGGGGGGGGGTGCTGGGCTGGGAGGAGTGTGAAGGGCTGGGAGGAGTGTGAGGTGTGGGGCTGAGAGGAGTGTGAGGTGTGGGGCTGAGAGGAGGGTGAGGTGCTGGGCTGAGAGGAGTGTGAGGTGTGGGGCTGAGAGGAGTGTGAGGTGCTGGGCTGAGAGAAATGTGAGGTGTGGGGCTGAGAGGAGTGTGAGGTGCTGGGCTGAGAGGAGTGTGAGGTGTGGGGCTGAGAGGATTGTGAGGTGCTGGGCTGAGAGAAATGTGAGGTGTGGGGCTGAGAGGAGTGTGAGGTGCTGGGCTGAGAGGAGTGTGAGGTGCTGGGCTGAGAGGAGGGTGAGGTGCTGGGCTGGGAGGAGTATGAGGTGCTGGCCTGGGAGGGGTGTGAGGTGCTGGGCTGGGAGGGGTGTAAGGTGGCCCCCCTCACCTTCCCCACCAGGGGTCTCCTGAAGAAGCCTCTGGACTTCTTACTGTCCGTGGTCCTGGTCTTCACTCCCAGGTGCTTCATGTAGAAAGACACGGCTCCGAAGATGGCGGCGCTGCAACCACATAAACACACAAGTACAACATGGATTAAATCCCAGAAGATCCAGGAACTCAGGAAGAAACAAAGATGGCTGCTTTGAGCTCTTGGTACAGCACAGTTCATGTGTTACAGCTACACTGTGGCTGGTCTAGATATCGACTCGTCTTCTAACTTGCCGTTAACTAAACCTGTGGAACAGATGGACCGCACGGCTAAAGCAGGAACTCCTATCACATGCGGCCATGATTTAAACAAACCCGTCCTCGTGTAAACAAGAGAGTTGAACAACGTCAACACAACTCACCATTTCTCCTCGTCCGAAACAATGGTGGGTCTGTGAATCACAGAAGGAGAGAGAGAGATGTTAGAGGGGGACGGGGGGGGAGGGGGACGGGGGGGGAGGGGGACGGGGGGGGATGCACCTTGCAGCCACACACCAAACTTTTGGGCTCACCTGCTGGGCGTTTTTAAGGAGCATTTTACTCTCTCGTTCGTGTGATTCCGAACTGCGTTTTGGAACGGTGGAATTCGAAAGCGACACTTTTTGTCCTCTAATATGACCGCGGTAAAAGTGAGTTCAGAATCAACGCCTACAAGCATATTCTGAAATGTGCGAAAAGATTATCTCAAAATTAAATGACAATGACAGCCTACTTAATTAAATGAAAAAAAAAAAATATATATGCTTTTTCTGCTAAAAAAGGCAACTCCCCAATTCTCTAAAACGTAATCTTTAAAAGCTTAATTTTCCAAAGATGATCTTCAACTGACAAGACACTTGTGTCCTTTGACTGCAGAGCGAACGAGAATCACAAAAAGCTCCAAAAGTAACGAACACGAGTATTTAACTGTTTCTGTCTGATGAAATGAGCCGGAGGGTGGGTTTTCCCTGGGAATCCCCGCAAACTAACCAATCACAGGGTCCGAACCTCCCAATCGGCTGCCCGTGCGACCAATTAGAGGCAGAGGAGGTGAGGTCAACGAGGTTGTGCTGAGGGAAAGTGGGGAGCGGGGCGAGGGAGCGTGGGAGAGCGAGGGAGCAGGGGTGAGGAGGATGGGGTGTAAAACGTGCCTGTCTGAATGACTCTTTTGTCCCTCCTGTGATGACAGGGAGATGACACACTGATACTTCAACACTGTGTTTGATGATGTTCCTGATGGAGTTCAGAGGACTTCAGGTTCTGTCTCCCCTCAGAAAGAACCAGAAGCCTGCACCGAGCGCATCCTCTCTCCCTCTATCGCTCTCTCTCTATTGCGCGCTCTCTCTCTCTATCTCTCTCTCTCTCGCCCCAACATCTTCTCTCTCTCTCTATCTTAAAGGGTCATGACAGCCTGGCTGCCCTCTCTCTCTCTCCTCTCTCTCCTCTTTCTCTCCCCCCTCTCTCTCCCTTCTCTCTGTCCCCTCGGCCTGTTTGTTGCAGTGCTAATGCAATGCGTCTGGCCAGTGGGTCAGTGCTAGATTAACTTCCCAGTCTCTCTACCCCTATCTCCCCCCTGTTTCCCCCCCTGTCTCAGTCTGCAGTGGACAGACTGCATCAATAACACTCCCCCCCTTCCTCGGTGCTCCCCCCTCTCCCTCCTTCCTCTTGGCCCTGTGCCAGTGACTGGGCTGAGGGACAGAAGGGGGGGTGGAAAGGCCCTCCTGCCAACGTGTCCATGCCAACGCCATCATCTCCACGTCCGGCTTTCAGTTCCTCTTTCTCGCCCCTTCACACCCCTCCCTCCCCCTGCCTCCTCTGCCTCTCCTTCTCCCCCCCGCCTCTCCTCCTCTCTCCTCCTCCCTCCCCTGCCCCCCCCGCCTCCCCTGCCTCTCCCCCTCCCCTGCCCCCCCTCTCTCCTCTGCCTCTCCCCCTCCCCTGCCTCTCCCCCTCCCTCCCCTGGCTCGTCTCATCTAAATCCCTCTTGTTAGTCTTGGTTCCCCTTAGCCCTTCCCCTCCCGTTACCCTCTGCCAAGTCTCCCCATGAACCCAGGCAGACCCCGTCTCTCACATCCCACCAGGCCTTAACGCTCCATATCGGATTCAGCTGCTTTTTAACAGCTTCTCAGCACTCCAAATGCGGAAACTCCAGGAGATATTCGGATGCTGCTTATTGTGTTAAAATCCATGAGGTTATTATGGAGGTAAGGCATCCTGTGGTTCAGTAAGACTTGGAGGTGTGAAGAATCTGGGATTCCACAGTGCTGTGCACAAACCGGCTCAAGAAGAGCTTCCTACTGTGCAGGCTGCAGGTCGCACACGAGAGCTGGTGCTACCAGAACCTGTGCACCTTGGAAACATTGCATTACATTTAGCAGACACTCCAGAGCGACTCACAGCAAGTACAGGGACATTCCCCCCCTGAGGCAAGTAGGGTGAAGCGTCTTGCCCAAGGACACAACGTTGTGTAGCCACAGCCGGGAATCGAACTCGCAATCTTCTGATCACGAGCCCAACGCCTTAACCGTTGAGCCACCTGACTCCCTTAAACCAGGAGTGGACTTTTGTCGTTTCAGTATAAAGCCTGACAGCTGGAAGACTCACTGGAGCTCGGACATCCTGTCCAGAAGGTTCTCTGCCACCGCCTTCTCCTTCATCTCCATGGGGACGCGGTCGGTGGGGTAGTGAGACTCCACCTCCACCAGCTCATGCTCGTTAGGGGTCATGCCCATCATCCTCTTCTGCCTGCGGGGGGGTGGGGAAGACAAAAGAAACGCACACAAAGTACACACACACACACACATCAATAGGTCAGGTGGTTGTAGAGGCTGCCTGGTTGCGTTACAGTGCTGTTCATGCTGAGTTGATGATTGATCTGACCCACAGATAAACAGAGACAGGTGTTCTCTGCAGACACACCTAGCTGTCTGAGTGTGACACCCAGGCGATGGCCGGAAAAGGCTGGTCTATGGTTAGAGGGGTCAGGGTAGATGGTCTCTCACCTGAAGTCTTCCAGCTGTCGCAGAACCTCGCTCACCAGCATGGTCTGGATGTCGTGGGCAAACTTTCTCTGCTGATCCTCAGATAAGAGGTCAGGGCGGGTGCGATCTGGGAGGGGGAGCGAGGGTGAGGGGGAATCAGGAAAAAAAGGAGGGAGACATTCAGGAGAAAGACCAGATTGAGTCTATACACGTTGATATGGGGATGCCACCTGAACAAACAAATTCCAGATCACATTCGACAAACGAGACGTGAAATCATGGCGCAGCAAAATTAAGTAGCGGCAAATGTTTAAGTGAGACTCACCCAACTCCGAGGACTGAGGCACCGACACTCTGAGGATCTGAAAACAACAGGTGGAAGAGTGAAAGAAGAGATGAAGAGAGGCAGAAAGGTAGAAATGCATCGCCAATTGAACATAGTTTGTTTCATCGCCAACAGGCTTATTAGATCAAGCTTTAGGGGAAACAGAGGTGAACGCAGTACCGCGGCTCCACCAGCAGATGTCGCTTTGACTCAAAAATCCCAAAACAAGAATATGTTTGATCACAGCCAGCCGTATCTGACTGCATCTGGTCGAACAATCCAATGAATACCGTGAAATGGCTCGTATCAAAAGAAAGGAAGAGAGAGAGAGAGAGAGAAGCTTGATTCCTGAAGGGCATTCCCACGACCTCAGCAGGAAGTTGGCGATCAGAGAGAAGCGAGAGTGACACAAGCCAAACAGGGCGAGGGCGGGAAACAGAGATTAGAAGAGAAGGACAAGATGAGAGGACAGAGAGAGAGAGAGAGAGAGAGAGAGAGAGAGAGAGGGATGGATAGAAAAAAACAACAGACAGCGACAGAAAGCTTGTAGAGGCCTGAGGAGATGGGACGTCCGACAGTCACACTGCACACCAACATCATCAACAAACACTGGCCACACACACACAAACAACAAGCAACAATCCAAAACACACTTGTCCCCGAGGCCTTTTACCCAAACACACCCTCCCTGTGTCAAGGGTGGGGTGAAGGAGAAAGACCAACATATTACTGCTGAGCCACCAGGACTGGACTCAAGACTCAGCAGAGCCACTCAGAACAAGATGGCTGTGTTTGATCCCTGTTCCTGTCCTGCAGTTTTATTTGTGATTGTGTTTGGATCTGGTGTGAAACTGCACTGAGCTTGAACTTAATGAGTTCACTTGTGCAGCTGTTTCTGCCAGTCTGGACATGGTTAGTGTGTACATGGGTTAGGTTACTAGGCACATCTGGAGTGAACATCTTAATGTCAGCTGGTATTTGACATGTAATCATATCCCTGTGGTATTAATATTTTCGTCGCAATACATTAATCAGCTTCCTACCGGAATGTATATGTAATTGCATTTACCCTAAGCACCTAAGCAAATGAGATGACACAGGTGTACAGTGGCAAAACTACTGTTCAGCTATGCACCTTAGATCCTTCATGGTCTCCAGCGATTCAGCTATTCAGTATGTCACTTCCTGTCTGGGTACTCACCGCCCCCTTGTCAAGGAAGGTGTTGTAGAACTCCACAAACTGTTTCCGGGTCTCTTTGGCGTTGGTGTTCTTGAAGAGTTCAGCATGAAGGAAACACAGCTGAGAGGAATCATGGGAGGAAGAGATGGAGGGACAGTGAGAGAGAGACAGAGAGAGAGATGGAGGGAGAAAGAGAGAGATGGAGGAACAGAGAGAGAGGCAGTGGGAGGTGGAGGGAGAGAGAGATGGAGGGACAGAGAGAGAGAGGGAGAGCGAGATGGAGGGACAGAGAGAGTGAGAGACAGCAGGAGAGATGGAGGGAGAGAGATGGAGCCAGAGAGAGAGAGATGGAGGAAAGATGGAGAGAGATGGACGGAGGGAGATAAAGAGAGAGAGATGAATATAAGAGATGGAATTCAGATGGTGTGTGTTCGTTGACACAGGAGTGATTCACTAGCTATGTGACTACTAAGATGAGAGGGTAGGGTTTGGGAATGGGGTGGGGTGCGGGGGTATGGTCAGTGTGGCATGGGGGGGGGGGCAGTAACGGTACCTGGTTGGGTCACCTTGTCTGCATGCAGAGTAAAGGGAGAGATAGGCATGCTTTAAATCCTTACACACCCACACTAGTGTGTTGTGTCACACGTGTGGACTCGCAATGCACTTTCACACACACAGGGGTAAACTCCAAAACCATCTCACACACAGAATATGCACACATGCACTTCTGCCCCATACTTGCCATGTGCATTGTGGGAATTGTAGTTCTTACCAGAGGGGCACAGTCAAACTGCAGGATGACATGTTGCAGGAAGACCAGCAGGTGAGTGGGCCGGGTCTTCACCAAGTCTATGCTGCTGAAGTGACTACACTGGTCATCCACCGTCTGAGGGGAGGGAGACAGGAAGAGATGGAGAGATGACGAGAAAGAGGGATGGAGAAACACAGAAAGAGGGATGGAGGGAAAGCCAGAGAAACAAGAGGGACAGACAGAATTTGGTGACATTCTTCAAGACCCTCCCCACTTCTCTCTGTCCAGGGCCCTCCCCACATCTCTCTGTCCAGGACCCTCCCCACATCTCTCTGTCCAGGACCCTCCCCACATCTCTCTGTCCAGGACCCTCCCCACATCTCCCTGTCCAGGACCCTCCCCACATCTCCCTGTCCAGGACCCTCCCCACATCTCTCTGTCCAGGGCCCTCCCCACATCTCCCTGTCCAGGGCCCTCCCCACATCTCCCTGTCCAGGACCCTCCCCACATCTCCCTGTCCAGGACCCTCCCCACATCTCTCTGTCCAGGACCCTCCCCACATCTCCCTGTCCAGGACCCTCCCCACATCTCCCTGTCCAGGACCCTCCCCACATCTCCCTGTCCAGGACCCTCCCCACATCTCCCTGTCCAGGACCCTCCCCACATCTCCCTGTCCAGGACCCTCCCCACATCTCCCTGTCCAGGACCCTCCCCACATCTCCCTGTCCAGGACCCTCCCCACATCTCCCTGTCCAGGACCCTCCCCACATCTCCCTGTCCAGGACCCTCCACACATCTCTCTGTCCAGGACCCTCCCCACATCTCCCTGTCCAGGACCCTCCCCACATCTCCCTGTCCAGGACCCTCCCCACATCTCCCTGTCCAGGACCCTCCCCACATCTCCCTGTCCAGGACCCTCCCCACATCTCCCTGTCCAGGACCCTCCCCACATCTCCCTGTCCAGGACCCTCCCCATATCTCCCTGTCCAGGACCCTCCCCACATCTCCCTGCCCAGGACCCTCCCCACATCTCCATGTCCAGGACCCTCCCCACATCTCCCTGTCCAGGACCCTCCCCACATCTCCCTGTCCAGGACCCTCCCCACATCTCTCTGTCCAGGACCCTCCCCACATCTCCCTGTCCAGGACCCTCCCTACATCTCCCTGTCCAGGACCCTCCCCACATCTCCCTGTCCAGGACCCTCCCCACATCTCCCTGTCCAGGACCCTCCCTACATCTCCCTGTCCAGGACCCTCCCCACATCTCCCTTTCCAGGACCCTCCCCCACTCACCGTCACCAGGTCGTTCTCAAAGTCCTCATCCTCGGCTCCTATGATGCTCATGACTGCCTGGGACTTCTGCGCCCACAAACAAACGGCTGCAGAGAGGAGGAGGGGGAGGAGATCAGTCAGGATACGG